>JBCAUG010480875.1:0-15419 GCA_038406175.1 Haplosyllis leylae
ATTTCTTTCAATAATTAAAGAAATAATTGAGACATAACTATAACAGAAACATAACACAGACACATAACTATGACTCAAACTCAGACAGGAACAGGGTGTCAGGTAACACTTTTATTTTACCAGTTCCTTTCATTCAAACATTATAAGAAACTAAGCATTGATAAGGCACCTTGCTCAATTGAAAACAGAAGGACGACAGGAAGTACAGAAATGTTTGTCAGTAAAAACTTGGGGGTACCTCATCTAAAGGGCGGAAAGTGTCTGGTACATGTATTTGAGGAAATAAAAACACCACTGAGTTTCACACTATTCTAAATTAACATTGAAATCAGGGTTGTGTTGTAAATCAATATCAAAGGTCATGGAGCTCATTTTAACTGTTTAAAATAAAATTATACTGCTGGTAATGTTCTACGTGTATCGAACATAAGAACATATGTTAATTTCTTTCCATTTTCATGTGACTGCAAATTGTCAAAATGAACGAGCTACAAAGTCATAATCGCAGAGTGAGTATTATTGGATTGTATGCTCCTCCATGGTATATTTAGGCGCATCATTAGGGATGTTATTCAAAGCTGAGCATCTTAGTTTTATTGCTCCAATTGTCGGCTTAAAGACTTGGCCGAGGGAATTTTCACACAAATAGGAACTCATAATTTACAGAATCAATATTATGGAACTGCACTACGGGAGTAAGGCGGATACTGTAGACATCATGAATAAGAGATTTTTAATTCATATTATACGTTAAAACTTAAATTTCAACAATTTTCTTAAAAGATTTAAAAGAGACCACCTGTTCCAATTTCTGTTTGAACATCAGAGACTTATTCTTGAGACTTAACAAACAGCAGCAAATATCGATTCATCCCCGTGTCAATAGGTCACATACACCAGCGTAACGTGTAACGTTTGCATGTATGTACTTTATTCAGATCTTGATTTAATTTAAACTGGTCAGAACCACTTTCCTCAATTCTTCCAGCTGAATAGGTCCAATTCCCTAACCACTTAGTCAAATGTAAATATATACTGAGTGACTAAAAATAACATTGATTTTTGTCCGAAACCTCAAGTGGATAAATGTGCCGTTCAATTACCTTTGTATGTTGATGTGAATAATGAATGAGGCTGAATTATCCTCACAGTAGGGATTTTCTTACATTTTAAATTGTTATCGTACTCTTTTGGCAAAAGGACTAGTGGATTTACAGAATAACCTGGCTCCAAGCCGAAGTTAAATCGAATGTAATTGATGCCAACATATAATGTAACAATCCTTATAAAATGTCAAACTGCCAAGTAGCCGCTAAATAAAGGTTAAACATAACACCTGGGATAAAGATAACGGCTAGTGAGTGGGCGAAAGGACTGATCAACCGATTTCTCTATGTCTTAAAGGAATTTGTCTGAGAGCAACAATAAATACGTTCGGCAGGAAACAGTGAAGAAGCCTACAATGGACAGTCATTCTAAAGAGCTTTTTACTGAAACATATTATTTGCCTGTCGACTGCAGTTCGTCTTTCTAACATCTGGAAAATCAACAAACTATTGCAATGCTCTATTCAGACAATAACACCACAATATCAGCACCAGACCCACGCGAAGAAGCAACATTTTAAAGTACATGCGTCTAAAATAAGCACAAACATTGTCATTGGTTTGTCAACGACTGCTTGACGATGTTCTTCTGCCAATATCGCAGACATTTCTTCAAACAGGAATGAGGTGCAAAAGACGGAACATTGGACTCTACTGGGACATTGAAGGTGGTGAAACAAATTATACCCTCAGGCCGCATTACAGATTGTCGAATCCTGATTCTTAATTCACATAAAGCTGTGCACAAGAAATCATTTCACTGTTGTATGAACATGCATAGAAAATAGGTGAGGCGTTTTGTGAAATGATGAAGTTGTCAATTTAGGTAAAATTATCTCAAAGATTTTTGTGTCATTTATGCTGCGGTTACCAAACATAAATCTCAGTGTCCTTTCAAACCCCTATGATTTCTTTATCCTCTTTCAGCTTGTTTGTTTCCTTATTACTCTATCTCTCATTTTTGTCCCCGCCGTACATTCACAAATTTGAACATATCTTCAGAAATTTAAAGTCACACCTTTCGTAATCAATAGAAACCACGTCATATTTCCAGCACTCATCAGTTAAGAGTAGATAAGATGTAAAGCTCTTGTTATGGAGGATTATATGAATCTCTAAGAGCCTTGTAGGTGACACTAAAAGCCATTAGCTGTAACCTCCTGTTGGTTCTAATATCGCTAAGTGTAAGGGTACAGAACATGAGGGTGATCATCACCTTTAGTCGATGTGTGTTGATGTTCTGCTGTACGTCCTGTCAGGTCATTCTAATTGATGCACTTATGAGTTGACTTTTCCATCAAAGGGACCCTCGTATGCTACCCCACCACAAAATACTTTCATCTTAAACAAACTTGATTTTTTGTCCTTCCGTGCCTGGATCGGGTCGATTCATGAAGTCAGGTAAATTTTTGTGTGTGTTCTGAAACTTCATTCAACATAAAAAATATACACGTATCTTCTCTAAATGTCGGTGGTAGATGTTCATCACTTAGGTTCACAAATGATTAAGGATACATGTGAAAACAAAAACAAAGACTCAACCAATAATTGTCAAGAAAAGAGCTTGTTGTACTGTCATTTCTTTCTGCACATTTCCCATAAAATCAAATAGCGTTGAGGAATAATTCCTTTGGTGAGAAGCAGAAGGTGATGGAACAAATTAGACCCTTGAGTCATATTTGCAGCTTTTCCAAACGTCTTACAATTTTAGCTTTGTCTCCACTTAAACATGTGTAGCCGTTCCTTTGGGAGATCAATGTATTTGTACCTAATTGTACATTTACCAGTCTTAACAAAACCAACATTTGTACAATTTGCGAATATTTCCAATCAAATTGGTAATGAACTAGGTAAGCTAATGTTTACTGTCAACAAATAAGGTAAAATTTGTCGAAATTTTTTTGCCTTAAACTTTTCCGATAACATAAAAACACGTAAAACTGGTTAGGCATATTTGGGGAAACCTTTCAGGAATTTTCATCAAATTGCGAAATAACAGAACCACAATCCCAGATGTCACATTTTTTAGACTGTATCAAAAATTACTTTACCTCACACAAGAATCCGTGGATGTTAATGCCTGAAAATTGCATTCTTTTTAATTGTTATATGTTCATTACATAACACTGTGTTGAACAAGCTATATTATGATTAAATATCAAAAGTAAAAACAATTGGTATTTTTTCCAGGGTGGCAGAGACAGCACAAGGGTAGCCTCGAAGGGGATTCAGGACACACACACACACACGTAGATAATCGGGTTTTCCCTTAATGGTAGGTTAGGTCATGTAACAAATTTGCCAAATTAGTTAAATGCAATTCAAACTGGTGATAGTCAATAATGGTAATCAATCCAAGTTGGCAATGATAAATTCACTATGGTTAGTTTTTTAGCATTTATTTACTGTTGCACATTTGGATTGATTATCATTATTAACTACCACTAGTTTGAATTGAATTTAACTAATTTGGCAAATTTGTTAAATGACCTTACGTACAATTAAGGGAAAACTCAATCACATACTTCTTAATGCCACTTCCATTTCTAAATTTACATTTTACATACAAATATTCCATATAGTAATTGGCTTGTTTCGTTGATAACAATACTTGTTCCATATCCATGTGTATAGTTCAAACGTCTATGAACTGTATGCTTAGAACAGAGAAACATTGGATTTCTGTTTAAGTTAACATACTACCTTTTTACCAATTTCAATAAAACTGTCATAAAATACTTCACAACGTGATGCAATGCATATCGAAGAAGAAGGAGTAAAAGGAATTAAGGTAGTGCCTTGGTGACTCCACAATTGTTTGCGATTTCAATATGTAGACGGTAATTGTGAACCGCATCCGTTTTTCCATTTACATTATTTGTCAATGGCTCGCAGCAGATCAAGAAATCCTCACTTTGTCAAGAACTGAAAGACGATGAAACAAATTAGACCCTAGAGACATATTCCAGCTTCTTAGCATTTCTGATGTTGTCCCCGCTCAGACATGTGTACCAATTGCAAAGGGAACTAATCTTATTACTGACTGAGGATCCTCTCTCCAGATGGACCAAAGAATCATGATCAGTATTCGACCAAGAAATGATGTCGTACTGAAATGGATATAATCACAGATACCAGCAAGGAGAAAATCGCATCATTTTACACTAGTTTCCAAACAAAAAATCATGAGATTTTACACAAAGGTAAAAATCTCTTGAATGAAAACTGTACGGTTTTCTGGAGAGGTTTCATATTTACAATTCCTGCTGGTTTCCCATTAAGGCGTTATAAAACTCCAAAAGTGTACAGAAACTGGATGAACCTTACAAAACCACGCACTTGCAAATTCACAAGAAACACTCTGATGTAATCATATACGCTTCTGTCACTTTTTAACTACCCGAATGGTATTGATTGAATAGACGACAGTACATTTTATCAATGAGTTCTATCTCCCTGTGTGTCAATACAACACCTCGTCTATGCTATCAGTCAGCAAGTGCAGTCTTCTAAATTGGGTAACATTGTGCTCACCGTAGTACGTCGTTGGTGGGGGAAGGGGGTCTGGGAGGACGGGGTTCGTGCTTTGGTACCACAAACTCGGGCTTGTGACATTAGAACATTTCCTTTCAACCTTTTAAGATCTACGCTTCATAGATCGGCCTTACACCGTCACCTCGCTGTGTAGACTAGAAATGCTTTTTCATAGAAAGAGTGCAAAAACATAATAATATTGAAAAAGCGAGAAAAAGGTAACAATTTAATGAACTAAAATAAATATATGTACATATGACAAAGTAACGTGTGATAATTGCCGAATCTTTGCATGCCCTCAGATCACATTGGTTAAGTGAAAGACATAAATATTTCACAGACGTCATTGATCGATTCTTGTCAGTCACAAGGGCTTCAGTGATTAATTTTGATCCTTGGCATTTCATGCAATTGAGACCCAAATGAAAAAAAAAACTGTCGCCAGAATTATCTTGTGACTTCACAGGATTTTATTTCTTTCACCTTAATATTGACATAGAAAAAAGGACTGTTTTGTTTTCAAGTCACTTCATGTCAGTATTGGACATGAGAGTAGGTTGGGGTGGGTATGTCTTCCCCCTCCCTGTCATTATTTTCCATACCTGCAGAAACTCTGAAGAGTCTGGCCATCATTTCCAATGCTGCATTCGGCAAAATACACCGTTCTTCTCTCAACGGTGCAGTTAGGCTCATTGTTATGGAAATAATGCAGTAATATTCAGATTCCATGTCCGTCAACTACAATCAGTGCTACTTATTGAAATCCTTGCTAAGTCCACTATGGCATAAATCAAAATACTTATTGCATTGGTCTTTGTATGTGTTTCTTTTTAATATGTATGATACGTGTGAAAAAGAACACCATTTTTCAGTTTTTGGAAGTAAAATAAATAGGTAAACCTATTTTGTTGGGCCACACAAAAAATATACTAGACCATTCTAAATCGTATCTGAAACTTTTTTGATCATCTATGATGCAAATTCTCTTGTTCAGTTAGAAGTGCATAGATTATTTAATGATATTGTCGAGAGTTCTTGCTCGCAGATTAGAGGCAAGGGCTGACCTGGGAGGTCTGAGAACATGGCCAATCATAATGGTAAATGTGGATCCGCAACTAGTCACAAAATGCATCAAATGCCTTTCAATCAAATGCTTATTTTAGACGCTTGATGACACGTCCATTTCTTTCCTTACAAAAGGGATCATTCTTAAAGGTCACTGTATGATGAAATAGCATCATTACCTTTTTCCATAAATAAAAAGTCCACAAGAATGCAATACTCCACAAAATAAAAAATCACAGCTCAAAACTGAAATGTATTTACGTTTAAGGTTTTGGCATGTCCTACACATTTATTTTATGACTTAACCCTGCATCGTTAAAGATCATACGCATATTTTTTCAACATGTTATTTTTATTATACAAAGCATCCCATTATTAATTATCTGTTTTGTTTTATGCCTTAATAGAGTTTTTAAGTTACCAGGTCAGCATATGATTTCTATGTGAAACTTTCCCATATTAAATATTACAATAACCCATCGCAACCACCACGGTCTATATCCAGCAATTCATTCACCTTGCCATACCTAGCTTCACAACGATCAGTCATGTCCTACCCTCTGTCCTTTGGAGGCGGCTAAATGTATTTGATTATTTAATCACACGTGATGACTCTTTTCGCCTTTACCCTCCCTTTCTTGGATTAGCCGTAAATGGCTCGCAGCAGATCAAGAAATCCTCACTTTGTCAAGAACTGAGAGACGATGAAACAAAATAGACCCTTGAGACATATTCCAGCTTCTTAGCATTTCTGACGTCCCTCACAGATATGTGTACCAATCGCACAGGAAACTAATCTTATTACTGACTGAGGATCCTCTCTCCAGATGGACCAGAAAATCATGATCAGTATTCCATCAATTAATGGTTTTTCAAATACAAATGTCTAACAAGTGTTAACAAGAGCGATGGAAATGCGTGGCAATCTGAAAAGGAGGAGACCAACATCTGACAAAGCACACGCACTTTATCGATAAAGAGCAGAATATCGAAAAAAATAACTTTCACGGTTAAATAATAAAACATATCAATACTATTCAATAATTAAAAATCTGCGGCAATGTGTGAATTGTTCTGATTCGGTAGCTTTTCAACGAAACCGTCTGTAAATGTGCAAATTCCTTTTGTTCACACTATCTTTACTTAACTTGCATCCAAAATCTATTCTAATTCCAGGACGAATGATCTTGATTTTAACATCTTTACTTTGATTCTTGAAAACTTTTAAATAAATAAGGATTTGAAATAAAGTATTTGAAGAATTATTTTAAACTAAGATGAAAAAGATGACATCCATTAATCAAATTCAGACCTTTAGGTGAAGTACCTGATGCTTCTTTACGTATGTGTTTCTCGGGATTTATCTTTCTTTAAAAAGATATTCAACAGTTTATTGAAACTCCATAGTTGTGCAGATGAAAAGAAACAATAGAATATTGCCTTCTGATACCCGCAATATGAACCAATATTCAACTACATCCCTGTGACATTGAAGATAGTGAAAACTGTTCCATTTGTTTCTTTGACTGTTGTGTGAAAATGTGGTCTTTAACTCAATATGTGGCAACCCGAAAATGGTTGAAAACACGATCATTTAATTGGTAAACAATATATTTAGAGCTAGATTTGGATTTTGAATAATCGCATGTCGAGTTTCTTGCTGGAATTTTAATGAACACATCATAACATTGAATTTCCAATCGCATCACCAACCGGTAGATCTAAAGAATACGTAAAGAATATGCCAGGCTACACAAATATTTTCTCTCACATAAGAGAAATATTGTGCTTTCGTAAACAACGGGTTTCTCAACCCCCAAAGACAAAAAATGATAGCCATTAAAAAGAAAACAAAGTTCTGTCATTTAATGAGTTTCGTTAACAAGACAGGCTTTGAAGCCTTACACAGAATCTGTTAAAAGATAAAATATGAAGCGGCAGTTACTTCATTAAATGTTTAAATACATGTTGATAGGAAGCCGAAAATTTACTTAAAGAACTGCAGGAATATAAAATGGCCACAGTTGGGTTCGTCTTCTAGACTTTTATTTGAAGTGGAGAGTCGAATTCTTGAATATTTTCACAAAATTTAAACTAAAACGTTTGCAGTTAAAGGGCTTCATATTTGCTTGGCTTGCGGCCATTGACAAACAGAATGTGTCATGGAGGAAACAGTTCCCTTGGGGTAGCGCGTAGCGACTTGAGTTTGACTTATAGAATACTAAAGTCTCAATGCAGGCAATATAGTGATTACTGCCGAGTCATGGAATTTGCGTATTGGTCACAGTGGGTACCGTGCCTCGCGTGCTGACCAATTCTCATTCCTTGCCCGGTTCTGACCAGATTTTAGCACAAGGCCAATGAGAGGGCACATGGAAACTGCACAATACCTGCCCATGCCTCAGCAAGAATCATTTGAAATATACTACAGTCTGATCATGTACATATCAGCCTCAGACTACCACTACCAAAGATCTTTCTCTCTCTTTGCACACATTCCAAATGAATGAAACAAAAGGCAGGAACGATATTACGATGCTTATAAATGCAAATTCTTTCATAAAATACACACTTTCAAAATGACAGGAGTAGCAAACGTTTGTTCAGAAGGTCCGTCCTTCCATGAGATAGGCTTTATTCGTATTTAAGAAGATCAATGAATGAGTGTTTCTGCAAGAAATTAATGAAAAATTGAGACAGCCATTTTTCCAGATGGAAGTACTGCATGCCATTTAGTAAGGCCGGGACGGTACAGTCTGTTTTTATTTAGCTTTTTTCCTCGTGAATGTTAAAAGTTTAAATCACATCCCCGCAATAGAGGAAGGTCATTATTTAATCATGAGTTGTTGTGGATCATCAGCCTGTAGTTGACAGGAAGCTGTGATGTCTGTCTAAAGGACTGTTAGGACTTCCAGGGTAGACCTAGGTGACAAATGCTGGAAACCATTAACTAAACTTCGCTTCCTGTCACCCCTTCTCGAGATACAACAGAGATGGTGCATTATTTCAGTCCAAATGGATATTTATGGTCAAAATGGTACGCTCTCTGACAGAGATCATGGCATGCCTCCATCCAAACTTCTATGTTTTGGTGCTGCAGGAACAATGATGTCTGGGGTATGTAGATATGTACCGTATCTTTGCGGGGGTATATCTTGGTCACTGACAAGCCGACTGTTTCAGATACAAGACAGTTGATCTATTCCCAGGATGATCTCACTGAACTCACACCATCAATAACTCGCTAGCGACATTTAATATCATCGTCTTTACAGGCAATAGATTCACATAACAATGACACTATATCCGTCACCTTATGTTCTTTGATTCCCATGGGCAGAAGAGCACTTTTTCCGATGGACACTGAGGCATTATCTTAGCAACAATAGCCAAGTCAAAAAGCTGTAAAAACGGTTGCTCTTAATGAAATATCCTTTGAAACTATCCTCTGGATAATGAACAAGCATGACAAAAGGTGGCCATCACAGACAGTATTAATCCCACCACATCACACTCATGTCCAGAAAATAGTGTTTCAATTTACACAGGGTTAAGAAACTCATTTTCGTTCTACTGGTCTGTCGAACTTGCAAAAAATGTTAATCACAGTAATACAATTTAGCTACTCAGCTAGAAACAACACCACATAAAGATATAGATATAAAACTAAGCTTTACTTTTAAGAAAAGATATTGTGCCACAAATGTAGGATAATTTCAAATGTATGTTATGTATTTATACATTCTTCACCTCTCACAATTGGAATAAGTAGGGATTTCCTGGCATCAACGAGTCGTTACCACTGCTTAGGTTTTATTTCGCTTTCTACTAAGCCAGCAGTACTTTACTTGAAAAAGTAGTTGAATATCTGAACCGTGACATTTTAGTTTTTTTTATAAATTTAGAAACACAGACTACAAGTATGTTGGAAAATCCGAGTATATATACCTTTCCCTGTGTGCATAATGTTAACATTTTCCTTTTTGAAATACCAAAAGAAATGTTCCATAGCCTTTGGTACACTAACTAGACAGATGCTTTATCTCTGTCACCTTGAGGATACCACAGACAACACTGTCATCTGTCAGCTTTTTCATGTGACACTGAGAAGATTCAACATGTCACTTATTTGAGTAGATTCCCTTTATGCTACCTTTCCTCTGGTGCACAAACTGAATACAGCTATTCATAGTGCGTTGCTGTAAAATAGCATATTTCACAAATGTCGATTTCTTTTGCTGTAATTTGTCCAGGTACATCAATATGTAGTGAAAGTAGTCAATAATAATAATGAGCTCGATCTAAGGCTTGACAGAATTAAACATTTTATTCTACTTATGGAACATTTTAACTGAACCCAACGTTTTCCCAGTGATGCTGAAAAGTCCCTTGAATGGGGAAAAGAAGCTAAATGCGGCAAATATGGCACCATGCGACTCAATACATTTCTTGTTCTATTCTGAACCATTCATGCCAGAACCGTAAATGAACCGACATCCTGGCCTACAATGAGCATTTGTGCTTGCAAAGACATGGTGTGAGGAATCTACTCTTTTATATTTGCATTATCATGTTTAGTTGAGTCTCACTGGACATAGGAAGTAGAACTTGTGTTCATTATCATCTTCAATATGATGTGATGGGCATATTTCCTGGTTGAAACCCACGAGTGGGACTGTAAATGTGCCCAGTGTGTACTCTATATCCATCTCAAATCCCTTCATCATAATAACACACAAAGCTCAACAGAATGGTCTGCTTTACACAGTAAAACGATCTTCGATCATCTTTGCTCAGCTTGAGCAATTATTCATTTGTGGTAATAACAATCACAATTTTCACAATATACATGAGTGAGAACAAAAAGTTTCCCGATAAAACACTGCGGTCTGTAAAATTGTGTTTTATACATTTTCTTCACATTACATCTGCTAAAACTTACAGCGGATTACACGGAAATATATATATGGAAAGAGGATCTCTGCAATGTGAGCGTGGATCAGTTTACTCGACCAGTTAACACATAGTAAAACAATGTTCTCTCAGTCAAAAATTACCATAAAACATGTATTCCTGAAAACCACATTTGTTGGTGCAAGGGAAAAGACTAATCCGTTAATAGTTTGTATTTTACGGCTCAACGATAAGATCAATTTGACGGGACTCTCTTTTATAAGCGTGGACAGGATACACTCTATGTTAAACAATGGCGTTAATTCCAACGTAAAACTAGTCTATCAAAATATTTGTCGTAAAAATTATGACATAACATTTTTGAAACCTATTCTATTCCTTTTAACCGACTTAATAAAAGTACTCCGAAATCTGTAACAATCTTGCGGAAAGTGCAGATTTTACGTTTGAATTGCTTTATACCGTTGATCTCGTCAGATTAATCAGATGATGTATGGAACCAGGATCGATAGTATTTTACACTCGTATGAATGATCATAAATTGATTGGCAACATCAATGATTACCTCAGATTGATTTTACTCAGAATCTGCATGAGAAATATCTCTACACATACTTTTGTGAGACTTAAAAAGGAAGTAATCTCAATGTATGGTGAAGGAGACTACTTCTTTATGTCTGGTTACATTCAATAATCACTGAAAATACTTGGTTCAACTGTCTATGCTTTGACCTGACAAACAATAAAAATTACATCTTAAAATTCCAAACATTCGTGCAAGAGTCATAAAAAATGGAACTTTTAACATTCCCAATGAACAGACATTGTCATGAAATATGGCTTTATCGCCTTCATGCAGTATACATCATTTTATTCATTACCATCTTACCCAAGGAACTATTATCGATCTGAAACACACATCTAAAAGGAAAAATAAACCTAAATTTACCTTTTCCCTGGATCAATGATTTTACGACTTACCTTTTGCAATACATAGCCACAAAGAGAAATGCACTTGATAGTCTACTAAACTACCACAATACTTCCACGTTCTTAATTTACCCGTGTTCAGTATAGATACCCATCGTAATATATTCATGAGGTGCATTAGCATACCTGGGTTACTGAGCCTTTTTCTTGTATCTTTTTGTCCTCTTGTCATTAAAAATAGATGACTATTTTGGTCTGATATTTGGAGTAGTTATCAATGAAAACCCAAGAACATAAAAGGAATTTAAGACCGAAACACACTCAAAGTGTAGAAACGAACAAAATTGTGTTGCTTTTAGTTAGTGTACCCAGACAGCATCAAAAGAGCTGCAGGTGCTGGTTTGATGATCGCAACGCTTTCATGAGAAATAATCAATAAAAGTATACCTGGTACAAAAGGTTCCCATCGGATAATTATCTGAGTAAAAGCAATGTAGCATTTTTACATGTATCATAAATTCCAGATTGCCGATAATTTCTCCCACAAATTAAAACGCCATCCTGTTTTGCGACCAATCGTCATACTCAGTGTGAATTCAGGGAACTACAAAATTATCTGTCGAACGTAAACATTCAGCACATCTCTTCGGTGGTTTGGCATAACTGACATATTTAAATGTCCATATTTTGTGAAGCATATTTGAATTCTAACACAAAACACATCCTGGAGATGCCCTCTGGTCTGGACTATACGTCTGACTTCATTTGCATTGTAACTAGTTTAGAAGCCTCGCTGCAAGTTAATGCATTTTTTCATACACAAATACAAACTTCAACTCAGCCAATATTAGCCATGAAATAAATCCACCGAAAGACTACTTCACTGAAAAACAGGCTTTAATTTCCGTTGAACACTACTTGTGAAATTGTATTTTATCTGGACAACCTAAATTTAATACGGACCATCGAACGTTGTCTTGACAGCCCATTCACTTGCAAAATAAATTTGATGAATAACATACCTGAAAACTATACTTATTAAAGTTCATCTACAAACAAAAGTTGCGAAATGATTGATGGCGTTGTAATTTGTGGGTGAAGCTATCGTCATTAAATTTCCAACAGGGACTCTTGAGCAAAAATATAATTTGTCGGATATGGAAGAAACATTTTCCGTATCTTGACAAACTGTAATGAAGTTTCTAATGAAACTAAGGTGCAAAAATTACCGGTGCATCCAGGAAGTTTTAAGAAACTTTAACGACCTGTGCACAAATTCCATGATCCATGAATTGCCAAACACGAAACTAATTATTATAATTCATCTTTCAAAGCAGCCTCATTTTTTCTGTCATTTCCGCAGAAACTTTTGCTCTGCTTTGAAACTAAGATATTCTAAGCAAAGTTTTTAACCAAGATATCTAGATATATATTAAACCTACAAAACAGATATTTACATGTCTAAGAAATGCAACTAACATCTGTTTAATATCGAATCTAGATATTTATCTATAATTAGTAGATATGGATATATCTAAAAATATTAATAAGTCTTTTCTACAGTGCGTTGAAATACTGGCAACACGGACCTTAACAGATATTGCTCTTTCATCCGCGTTAGATTCAATACGTCAATAGTAAATACCGACACTGTAGTGGAATTGGTACAAACAACTTACATAACTGGAGCCTTCCAAGTTTTCAAGGATAGCAAACCAAATCGAACCACAAGCTGCACTTTGTTACAAGACTCTACCTCTTAGAATTCACAATCAAATAAGAATGCTTTTCACCATTGTGTCACGTCAGCAAATTATTTGTTGTGTCCAGTGGTATTTTTGACAGCTTGTCATGTCTTATTTGTCATGTCTAGGCATTTCTTCAAAAGCTTGTTATGTCCTGTGGTGTATATATTAAACAGCTTGTCATGTCTTATAGTGTCTAAAACAACTTGTCATGTTTTTATTTGTCGTGTCTCTTTGAGAAGGGAGCCACCTGGTATTAATTTTTGACATAAAATATCAATCTGTCTACAAGCAAACAAACACGCAAACAAACAGACACCATAGTCAGGAGGTAAGTCATTCGGTTAGAGCAGACGCGAATAAAAATCAGAAACGAAGTACCCCGGAAGTGAGGTTCAAGATGACCACGCAACAGTAAACCAACCCAAATCAGAAATTCAAATTGTCCATGAAAAGTTCTCATTTTCAACCGTCCTTGCTGAATCTGAAGTCAAAGTTTTCATTGGGGCGGGGGGTGGGGGGCTGTAGGGGTGTTCCAACCATCTAGTCAAAGTATGATAACCAAAGTATGCCGTTCCCATTAAAATATGCCAAGTCGACTTCTTTCAGGCCCATTGCTCATTCTCATATTTATATTTTTGAGAATAAAAATACATTCAATCTTGAAATATATATTCCTAGCCAGACAAGAATCGACACACTTTGTTACTTCCTTGTGTTTTTGAACGTGTTGAGTCCATATGTATTTGACCGTTTTATCCAATTATTTCATTCTGTTGTTAATAACTTTAACGGAACTGATGAAAATTATGATGAGAATGGTAAGCTTTACCACAAAACTCGCATTTTTATTTATTAAATGTGGCTTGAACTGAGTAAATATCCTCAACGAGATATTCGCGCTGAATAGATGGGGATCGCAAACGTGGACTTTAATGGATTAACATCTGCAAAACGAATAAAAATGACGCCTTTTCTGAAGGTCACACGTAAGGTACTCAACGTACATGGAGTATAACAATTAATTCAGTTTATGTAACATAAATAGGTCAGTATAAAGGCAAATAAAGGATAAAATGCGTAAGCATAGCGGGCTCGTGGGTTGCCATTTCACAATGGGATCAATGGTAGCAAAATTCCATCACAGTCATTCATTGTTCCTTCCTCATAAATTATTCACAGCGTAGACATTATATTTTGATAGCTTTTTGTACACCTGTGAAATTATTTTATTACAACCCATTATTTAGTATCATTGATTTTAGAACTAATGTCATTTGACGTGGGGTAAAGATAACACTTTGACGGCTGCACCCTATTGAGGAAGGGAAGCAGATTTAAGATCTAAATTGCAAAATGGCTTTGACCTAATCTAATTGTTGGATGATGTATGAGGTAGGATCAATAATAATTCATATTTTCAATTGAAAAGTGATAAATTGATTCGGCAGCTTCAATAATTGCTTCACAATGATCCTTAAAATAACCATGTGAATTCACTACAGTTTTTACATTCAAAACCCTTTTGGTATAGAATTTCCAATCACGCAGAGTTTCTCATATTACAGTATCGTTCAGATGCCCTTTTGCAAATTGAACTTTATATGCCACATCCTGGAATATTCATATTGTTTGAATGCGACTTGACAGCTTTAAAGAGACAAATGGTTGCGTCAAAATAATTACTGAACAGGACATGCCACATATTCACATCTCTTTGGATTTATTCATTACACTACGGGGTCATCTTAGATTCTGTATTAATATTCAGTTTGTTTTCTTCGGGACAATACGATTGTCTTGCCATCTTTTACGACTAGCATCTCAAAAAGCTGTTAGGCTCTAATTCCTATTGATCTTATGAAAGGATAATACTCAATAACAAGGCTAATTGAAAACTACATCTCACAAAATCAACAAAGAGTAAGAAATAAGAACAGGGTTGCCATATTTGGGTTGGTTCAAAACTCCCTGACATATCACCATTTTCCCCTGACAATTTATTTTATTTTTCCAAGTTAAAAGAAGGATTATCCACAAAAACAATTAAAAACAAGAAAGTCCTCCTGCGTGAACGCAAGAGGCATACCGCCCGCTGCATAGCCGACCTATCCCTGGGGATTCA
>JBCAUG010480986.1:0-15418 GCA_038406175.1 Haplosyllis leylae
AACAGCTAATATGTTGATTATTGTAGAATTTATTGGGGAATCCAGAAAGTGTCTCGCTCTCCCTATCACTAGTCTACATCAGAATTGGTTAAAAATTAGCTTCAAAGATGAGGAAAATGTAAAGCAACCTCAAATTTCTACATGATCACCATAATTTTGACAACTTCACCAAATCACTTAATATCACTCTTTTTGGTGTTCAAAGACTATATACAAAATTTCATTATTTCTAAAACAATTATATTGAATCAAATAATCCCCCCTACCATTAGTACTTTTAGGCAAAATATGTGCAATAGATTCACCCCAGGTAAATATTCACATATTTAGTGAATATATTCACTAAATTTACTGAATACATCCACTACCAAGTGAGAGACATGAATATGTCATGTATCAAAAAGTCAAATAGCTTGACTAAGGAGGTTCAGTGAGGTTCACATATAATGACATCAATTTTGATGTCACATATGATGGTCACCAAAACACCTCAAAACATTCATAGAAAGTGACCATCACATGTGATTTTAAAATTGACATTAATATGTGTAAACCTCATTATGTCAATATATTTTTTGTAAACCTCTTCCATAGTCTACCTGTTTGACTATTTGTCATTTGACATCTTTTTAATAATTTGACACATTACTTAAACCACTGCAGCCCATCACAGGGCTACTTTTGGTGTTTTGCTGTATTTTAGCCTATCCTTCCAGTTTTTGCTGTCTGTGACAATGTCTTGTGTGTCAACTATGCAGTTGCTAGACCTAAGTGTGGCTTAGCATTGTGTTGTACTGTGAAACAATTTCATCTGACATTGGACTACATAGAAGCTGCTAGTTTGTGTTCTTCAAGTGGGAGTACTCTACAAAGTTTACTCAGAATAGTCTTTAGCTGCTGGATACTGGTGACCTTAGAGTTCTACCCATCCCCCAGCATGTAGAACTTACCCAATTTAGACTGAGAGAATGAACTGAACACCCATAAATAACTGCTGTCACCCCCTGAGAGAAGAGTCCTATTGCTCTAGTTGCTGACTAGAGGATATTCTAGCAGAGTGTAATATTGGTGACAGATGTCACATATGAAGGTCATCACAAAACTTCAAAATATCAGTAGAAAGTATTTTTGACAACTCTGATGACCTTTGTATGTGATGTAAAAATTGACATCAACATCTGTAAGCCTCATTATGTCAATTTATTTTTTGCTAGCTTCCTCCCCATTCCAACTGTTTGATTTTTTGACATTTTACATCTTTTTCACAATTTGACATCATTTTGACAAATGATTTATTACTTAAACCAAATCAGTCCATCACAGGTCATATCATTATTTTGCCAAAGGCTCCCATCCACCATGTCTCAGAATAATGTGAACCCCCAAGATCAACAACTAAGCTGACTTTAAATTTACCTGCAATATCTGCATTACTAAAAATAGTATTTATCTATATATGTAGGTTGCAAAAATAAGATATATTCACATGCACAGATGAAAAAGTTGAGACTAAAAACATTTTGGCATAAATTCAATTTTGGGAAGTCAAATACAAAATGTGATGACCGTCGATGTTGATACGGGTCAACAGACACAAAGTGTGACAACATTTGACACCAAAATAAAACTTTTTGTTTGTACCACAAAATGATGTAAAAGGGGTCAGTCTGTGGTGACATGTATTGATTTTAACATCCATAAGATGTCCGCACCAGTATAGTCATCGTACAGTGAAATGAAAATGATAGAATAAACTTGAATCGCTGAGTAGTCGCGTTGTTTCCTTGCCTGGTACGGTATATCTGATTTGATCACATAGTAACATCAATGTCGTCATCGTCTTCTTCCTAACTGTTAGTAATTTATCCTTTAAAAGTTGTTTAATCGTCCTCATTAACTTCTGTACATTTATACATCTCTAAAACTGATAAGGTACAAGCTCGGGTGACTAAGAAACAAAATTGTCATAATTTATAGATTTATCCTGAGTAATTTCGATATGACCGCATAGAAGAGAAGCCCACGTTTTTTTTTCCATTTCACTATTGAAAACAGGAATTATCAATTTCGCTGCATGGTTTTGTCTTTATGTTTAGCCCTTATCGACTGGTTCCAAAGAATAGAAAAGGCCGTTTATCTTTATCGTGAGTCCCTAAGCGAACTATTCCGCTCCTTGATCTTGTGTTACTCCATTTATCTCAAATTCCACATTGAAGGAAATAAGAACTCTTGAATTAAAGTCACACTTAGACATCACCCTTTGATAGAATTCCAGACATTGTGTCTGATGATCTTCAGCCTTTAGGTTGTTACATAACACGTAATTCCAGACCGACTGTCATAGATTACATCATTCTAAATTGCACAACTCCTCCACTGATGTGACTGTTTTGCTTTAAATGAACTGTATCACGGGCAGTATTCAGTGAGGATGCGGACTCTAGTGCCTGGCAGAAATTGTATGACCTGATGACCAGTGATGGAATATCAATAGGAAAAATGGCACCTTGAGTTTTTTCACTATTTCAAGTTTAATACAAATCTATCAACTAATATTTGGCAATAAAAAATTTTTGACATATTTTTTCAACTGAAAGCAGTATAATTTATTGTTTGGTATTTGGCCAATGACTCAATATTCCTTTTGCTTCCACATGCATGCTGACCAGTTGGACTTGAAATAGTGAAAAAACTAAAGGTGCCATTTTTCCTATTGATATTCTATTATTGGTCATCAGGGAAGAAGAAATTGCCTGGCACCTTGGTCCGTATGACCATCTGAATACGACCTGTGTGTATTAGAGATGTTTCAGAGGTAAGATAAACATTCTTTATTACTGCTTACTGGAAGCAAAAAGGACCATTCTCACCTGTGGAATTCGCTTCAAAAGTAAATAAATTAATTGTCTCTTATTGTCTCTTACTGTCCCCTTACACCTTTTCAATGTGAACACACTTTCACTCAGTGTGAATAAGCCTTATGTAGGAAACTAAGCCAGAAGATTAAAATTCTCAAAATTGAACGTCCTAGAAACCATATTTGAATCTATGTGAACTTATTTTAATTTAATATCTTTGCCAGCTTTTGTTTGTTACACAAAGATCGAAAAAGTGGAAAGGGGAAAAGTTTGTGACATTCGTCTAGTTAGATGATACAGAATTTGAAAAAAAAGTCTCAAACGAATTCTGGACGAATGTTGTTCAGCCTCGTCTTCCACTGCTCTGTCTCATCACAAGCCGCAGAACTTCCGATTCACATCCCTTGTTTTCTTCCACCTTTCACTGCAGTCAATAGAGTTTTCCAAATTGATTTCTATGGAATCTACAGATTATGTATAATTTTTAGAACACTATTTTCAGTAATTTTCGATTTTCGAAATTACAAAAAAATCGTTTCTACAAATTCTACAGAATCTAGAGAATTTGTACTGTTTTGCTGTTTGTGATGAGGAGTAGGGGAAAGGAAAACATTGTGTATCCACCCTGTGAAATTAATGGAGCTGTGGAAAGTATGATGTTGCAGTCCCTCCTTGTAAAACGTTCGTTGCTTGCCTTTGGAAATCAGATCTCATAAAAATGCTTTTTTAAAGCGATTTTATTAAACTCAAATATTTCAAACATTAAATAATCAACAAGAGTAAAATCAAAACAACAATGAGCAAACAGAAATCATTGTACCTTGAGAAAGGAACAACAGCAATAGGAATGATAACTTGAAATAGGAGTACATAGGACAGTATATGCTTTTTACAACTCTGAACAGTAAATTGACATATCAAGAAAAGTAAGTAATATCCTGTGGGCACAATACACTCAATGCAAGTTAAAAATTTTAAATTTCCGGATGGCAGTGACGGATCTAAGGGGTGCAACACATGCCATCCCCTCCTTGGCCAAATTTTCTTCATTTTCATCTTTTTGGGGAAAATTTATTAAATAATAGGTTGGCGCCCCCTCTGAACAATCCTAGACCCGCTACTGAATAGGTGTACTTTATTTTGTTGTTTCTCCCAGGATGCGCTACAGCCCTCGTGTCCCGATGTTTTGTCTCACTGCGCGTCGCATCAGACGCAGCATCCGGGACTCTGACACATCCCGTTTAACTCTTCCTTCTACCTCAATCAATGTCACGTTAGTTTTACCAACCTAATAAAAACCAGACCAAGAAGTCATTACCAGGACTTATCGATAACTCAGTTGTTCAAGCACCGCATGAACACTATTCACAATCGAGTTTTTCCTTATGAAGATGCATTATGTAGAATTCCATGGAATTCTATATAATGTGAAAAATCATTGACGCATGAATTGGGATCCATTCAAATGTTCTCTCTGTTGCCTGTGTCTCTGTGGCACTCTGCTAGCACCTCTGACTCTCAAGCAACAGGTAGTGGGTTCAAATACCACTTTTTACAATTTTTTATTATAAATTCTGTAGAATCTACAGAATCTCATTAGGAAAAACTCGAATGATATTTTCTCTACAGACACCACAACAACAATACTCATTCGCCAATTGAAAGCGATATTTACCAATAATTGCTGGTACACAGAACTCTTGTTCTTTTGTTTCGGCAGAACTGAGTTCAAAATCATAAATGACTGAGTGACTAACTTGAAAAGTTTCACAAGCACTCATTAAAAAGGATCGTGATCCTCCGATAATGATAAGAAATTTCACTTACGTTTTCAATCATGATGGTGAAGACGTCGATGAATTCCTCGACAAACTTGTCGTTATCTCCGCTCAGTTTAGTTACGTACGGTTCGGTGCTGGAATCTTTGCACTTCGAAACGTCGTCTTTACAATCAGCGTGACCGTTGGTGTCAACTGCAAAAAGTTTACATACGTCACTAAAATACATATTATCTCTGAAATCTGCGTGATTGTGATATGTGGTGTTATAAAAAGAAAGGTATCACCTATTTCACAGGTGACCTACCCTTGTTAATCCGAATTAAATTTGTCCACACCCAATGCACCAGTGAAGTACCTTAAAGGCTTTGCCCAATTCAATTTTTGAGCCATAGGTATTTTTTAAAACTCACTTTTTGCGTTGATGTTCCAGACTTAAGCTTAAGCTTATCACCAATGTGAAGATAGTGAAAAATCCTTTGTTATTGGTCTGCGTGTTGTGAAATTACACTGGTGCAGGAGCAAATTGGGGAAGTCTGAGAGAGATGGCTGCGCCTCTCAATCCACTCATAGCACTGTTTATTTTTTAAATTTTCTATTATTTTCACATCCATGCGTACCATGCTCTCCTTCTTGTAGGACTTGAACTGTTCCAAGACCATCTTGTTCGTAGTTCCATATTCGTATTACATGCAACCATGTCAGATCATTTTACCTGTAATATCCTTTATCAGGCACATATCCGCGTGAAACATCATCTCGGGAAGGCGACCATTTTGTCTCATCCACTGATAGTGACCTTCTGTAGCCTCTTTCTCAGCCCAGCCCTGAGTTACTGCCAGCTTTAAGTTGGTGTAGAACTCATTGTCCAAACTACGAAACAAGTACAGTTTGGAATATTATGCAACCAATGTGTTCTTATCAGACCAAGTTACGCAAAATGAAATCTCACGAAATCTATTCACGTTAAAAAGAAAAATTAAGCAGTTTCTAAGAAAAATGGATGAAGTCTATACTCACTTGGCTGTACTCCTTGTCCAAGGTCCGTTCCATCCAGAGTCATTCTCAGATGCTCTGCCTGAAATAATTATATTAAAATGTCATAAACCTTCCGTTCTCGAAAATATAGCATGTTTGGTCTATTTCTGAGAAGTAATTTGGGTATATTTCTGAGTCAGACTTTGGGCCCATTTCTGAGATGTAGTTGGGATCTATTTCTGAGGGGTGGGGGTGTTTGAGTGTATTTTTGAAGAAGAGATTGAGCCTATTTTTGAGTGGTCTATTTCTGAGGGGGACTTTGGTTCTATGGTATGAGGCAAGATGACATTTCTGATACAACAGTTAGTAAGTCAAGTTTTAGTTCCAATATGGAAATAAAATACGAAAACCAAAAAGCTTACCCAAGGAATGGGCTCCCAGTAGTACTGTAGCTTCTGTCTCGTTCAGCCCGAACTCGTCGAAGAAGAACTGCATGACCTTCTTATGATCCCAGTGTGGGTGCGGGAACCGACCCTCATTATCTCCGTTACAGGCGTCGCTCGTAACTCTACCAACCTGAAAAAAAGGATTTAACTCTGTTCATTGTTTTCTTAAAAGAGTTTAGTTACCAGTTAGATCCACTATTTCAAACAGTACGTGACCTTAATGAAAAACTCGTGATCCTTTTCTAATAACAGTGGTGATTATTGTAATTAACACACTACCTTGAAAGAAAACTCCTTCCCTCTAGCGTACCCTCCGTTCTCAAAACCTTTCTCTGCAGCCGCAACCCCTGCAAGTAAGAGTATAAAAATACATATTTCTATATTAGTAAACGACGGGTGTATCCTCATCTTCATCCCTAACCCCAACCCCTTGCACCTAATTTTATTGAATTTCATGCCTGAGACAAAAATTCGCAAAGTGGAAAATTGTATACTCTGGTGATATCAAATGTTTAGTGCAGTAAATACCCTGGTTTAGCTTGGCTGATTGAAATACCAAATAAGTCATACCAAAGTCAGCTATCCAATCAGCAAGGTTGAAATCATAACTTGCCGCAGAACTATCCAATCAATGACTTCAAATTCATAACTTACAACAGACAGCTACCCAATCAGTAAATGTAAAATTGCAACTTACCACACAGCGCTATCCAATCAGCAAAACTGAATTCAGTCTTGTCTGCCACAGGTATCCGTCTATTGTAATAGTTTCGTAATCTTCGGAGAAAGTTTTCCAACCCTAGAATTGTATGTAACAATAATCTTGCTTTTTTTTTCTCGAACTAGGTTGACGTTTCCTATTGCTTGCAGGATGATGAATTTTCATGTAAGTTTACCTGCGTTGTCGTCGATGTTGAGATCAACACACCCGTCGCAACCCTTGTCGCCGACACAGTCGTGGAAGGCGAGTCGCACAGCAAGAGCAATCATTCTAAGGGTTGATAAATTAGCTTAGAGACACAGTGGTGAATTTATTAGATGATTAAATGATGCTACTACAAACACCACAAATAAAGTATTGTGTACTTGCCTGTTATTTGTGTCAATTATGTCAGCCCGACACTTTCCCTTCAGTTCGTCAATTTTATCCTGCGTTATAGCGGCACAAAATACCACTGCGCAAAGAAAGACTATAACGCTAAAGGGACTCATCTTTTCCAGAAACTTGTTTTCACCAACACTATAGACTCTGTGTAGATTTCAAATGTTTGAACATATTTTGGCAAGTTTGTCTTTTATATTTTAAGCAGTCATAGATCTACGTCATCACTGGGCACAATAATCAAAAACATCTGACTAATCTCCAATACTCAGTAAAGTGCATCGTGCACCAGTTCCAATTTTTGGAGCAGATCCACCTAAAAAAGGGGGTTCTGTCTCTTATGGCATTTGAGTCATACAGCCTTGGTCAAACATGTTTGTGTTTTTGAATATTATTCGTTTACATTTGCAATTAGTCAGTCGTATTTTGTGTTTAAATGAATTGAGAAATGGGGATCAAGGACACAACGCCTGATGCGAATACACCATGACAAAAATAAATGGCTGGGTTTGTGATTTTGACTCTTGCGAAGGAATGTAAATAAATTGAAATATCACTGAAAAGCTCGTTTTTAGCAAAGGAAAATTCGCAATCTTGAATAAATGCACGAACCTGCCAAACAACCAACCAATTGACTTGGAACTTTTTTAATGCAATCAGGGACGGGTCGAAGATTCTTTGCAGTGAGGAGGGAGGAGGGCGCCAAAATACGATTTCCCAAACTATTCCAATAAAGAAACCACAGTCACACAATATCGAGAAAATTTGGCAAATAAGGAAGCTTTCCCTAGATCCGCCACTGGTAATAGCTCGTATCTTTGTTGTTTTCCTTTTTTTTGTTTTTATTTATGAAGTTACAGGTGTGTACTTATATAGGACGTCGCACGTCAAGAGACAAACACCTTGGTTACGCAAACACGGAACCAAACAAAAACGTGTCTTTATTTCCTGGTTCGTGATTTGTGTTGATAAAGGTGACTGGATTGGGTCGTGAAAGGTATGCACGTTTAAAACTACAATGAACCTTTTTTGGTTTGTTTGTGTTTTCAAATTTCGTCCTTGCGCAATGAACAGTCAGCAAATTTGAATAAATGAACAAGGTTTCCTAGAATTTACAATTTACGTGAGAGATTTAAAGATAAGGATCTGCGTTTCTTATCGCTTAAACTGTGACTGTAAAATGATCAATCCAGTTTTTCTCAAATGACAAAAAAGTTGACAACTTTTTAATGTCAACATTGAACGTATATATATACGAACAATTTTCAGCAAGAAATAAATTTACTTCCATCGGGCATTGACAGCACAGCCCACTGAGGTAATCTGTCACTCGAGTTGTGTCGTTGGCCTTAAAGGCACAAGCGGTGGATACCTAAAATAATTTAACAAAGAAAATCTTTGGTGGGGATAGAGCTGGGGGACCTCTTTGTGTTCTAGTCGGATGCCCTTGTGCCTGTGTTAACTTAGCATTGATTGAGACTTTAAAGATCCTCGCAAAGTCATGCTCCACTAAATCTAGCTCAATTAACCATCGCCAATGAGGAAGTTTGGCTGTTTCTACCCTTTCCAAGGTCAAAGATCCCAATCTGGGGTGTACTTTTGTATTAAAAGTATTAAAGATAGACGCTTATTAGTAATTGCATGTCAGTTACTGTCCCAAAGCTGCAGATAACGCACTTGATGTGATGGGTTATTCCAAACATTTCTGATCTGAATTTAACCTTTTCATCCTTTTGGTTAATGCCCTCGTTCAAATGAACTTTCGTCTAGCCCTGTGCAATTACAAGTTTCTTCCGAGTATCTAAGGTAGAAACCATGACAACACATAACATTTGAAAATAATTTATTTTCTACCTAGTTTAACAATATCTACAAAATCACCACGTGCGACGTTTAGTTTTCATTGATTTCCCATTCACTGTAGTTAAACGTATTAGTCCGTAACTTCACGTTTTTTTTTCTTTTTTCAACAGTTAATGAACCTCGGCAAATTACTCATCCGCCACTGAGCAGCTGCATAAATTACACACAAAACATCAAAAAGAAGACAGTCTTCCATTTGGAGGCACACCGCCCGTTCCATCAGAACCGACGGGTGGAGGAAGGGGTTTGGGGGAGGGGGGTAGTCTTTCCTGGCTGGTCCTTCCGGTAGGGAATTTTCCTATTGCATCATGGGATGGCTTCCCAGTGCATTAGTGGACAGGGGTTCTCTCCCCCCCCACCCTTCCCCATGAGTAGATTAACAGACACAATTTAAAACATAACCTTCCCTGTAAAAAAAACTTGCATTGTTAGTTGCTGAATCTCTGGATCACATTTAAAATGCTTGTCTTGCTTTAGAATTAGAAGTATAATTACAAAATACACAGCGCATATACATTCCTAACAAACAGTTTACCATCCCAAGAAATTCTCAAATTCAACAACAAAAAAAAGTGCTGCAATAGTGGTGGATTTCAGTGCTATTATTTGACAACTGCTCTTACCTATGATAACCCTCCCGAATGTGAAATCGTAAAGATCAGTATTTTACGTCTTGCACCGGACAATAGAGAATTTATGTACAAATCACAAATTCAAAATATCAATAAACGTCATGGTTCGTTCACACAACGTTCAGCGACAGCGAAACGTTACGCTTTAATACATAGACATTACGGGCCATTCACACTGACCGAAACCGACACCGAATTTGAATGGAGTGAATTGAACCGTGTGTGAGCTTTCACGCCGACCAATTTTTGTACTGCCAATAAGAATGCAGAGTCGGAAGCTGCCTTGATATCGCTATTGGAATCAGTGTCTGCCAGTGTGAATGAGCCTTTTTTCATTATCACCCATACAGTAGTATAAGTTTTGGAATCATCAAAATAGTTTGTGCTTCATTCAAACAGAAGACAAAAGCGAATGCCAACGTTTAGTAGCATTTATTTTAAGGGTACACTTCCACTAAGAGAAAGCGCATGAAAATAATTTCTTTGATCTTTGCTGCAACTCAATATGGACAGCCTATAGAATTTCCTGGCGCTGATGTCGCTTTTGCGTAATGTAAATGTACCTTAAAACTGTTTTGAGCACAATGTCGCTTGATAACGCATTCCCACTCGTTGAATATGAACAGCATCTTTGGGCTTGTTCACACTACACAAATTCGAACACAATGTAAAATTGCTTGAATATGTTCACCTTTCTTTTCGATTGTATTAATGACGTATTAAAGTGCATTTTAGCCACATTGGTTTCGCAATCGCTTTAGTTCTGTGTAAACGTATCTTTGACCGGGGTGATCACCAGTTGCGGGTGAGCGGGTGCGTGGCCGTGTACCCTCCGTGCTCAAACACCTTCTCCGCGATCTGCCGCAGCCGCTCATCTCCGTTGTTGTACTTCTCTGTCAAAAACAATACAATACTGTTTAAGGGTACGAGCAATACAGTAAATTTCCTATCTGAAATCGAGGTGGCTTTTGCATTCGTTCAGTGAGAATACACCTTAATGGATCGAAAAAACTTCACTGGTGGCTTCATCGATTCTGTAAAAGCTTATTGGCAGAATATTCCGATACATTTACACTAAGTCATCTCCGGCTGTGTCCAGTGCTTATTGACAGAATGTTTCGATACATTTACACTTTCTCATCTGCAGCTGTGTCTAGTGCGTATTGACAGAATTTCGATACATTTAACACTTTCTCATCTCCAGCTGTGTCCAGTGCGTATTGACAGAATGTTTCGATACATTTACACTTACCCATCTCCAGCTGTGAGAAGTTATGATCAACCCTGTCCAGTGCATACTGACAGAATGTCTCAGCAATCATAATCTGGAAGAACAAAACATGAGAAAATAAGGTGAATCATCACTTTCAAAATTTATAATTGCATCCTAAAACCGCTCGTAGTAACCAAAATCTTTGGAAGTGGGACCGAGTGTGTGGTTACAGGTTTTACAGAAATGTTCCTTTCGTTCAGGCGCACTTATTTTGATCATTGGCGGCGCTCAATGTGAATTTCGTAAGAACTCAGAAAAAAACTATGTCGATTTCATATTCGATCAGTATAAATGCACCTTAAAAGGCCTTTTACCTCTTGGTCCACAGATAGAGTGGATTATTTTGGACTAAGATGAACAGATCCTTACTTCCCTTCCGTTCAGTGTGAACAGACCATTATCTCATTTCCGCTCAGTGTCTCATTTCCGTTCAGTGTGAACAGACCCTTTTTTCACTTTCGTTCAGTGTGAATAGACCCTTTCTTCACTTTCATTCAGTGTGAACGGACCCTTGACTCACTTTTGTTCAGTGTGAACGGATCCTTTCTTCACTTTTGTTCAGTGTGAACGGACCTTTTCTTCACTTTCGTTCAGTGTGAACAAACCCTTACCTCACTTTCGTTCAGTGTGAACGGACCCTTTCTTCACTTTCGTTCACTGTGAACAGATCCTTACCTCGTGGTCGGCGTTACGTAGCCCGATGCACAGAGACCGGGTGGACCGGGACAACACGGCTATCATCGCGTACAAGTCGATAGCGATATCGGCGAACCGCTTCACCGCCATCTGTTCGTTTATTATATCCTGCAAACATTGAAAGGTTTCGGTTTACCGTGTATTCATACCTCTACCAAATTGGAGGTTTATGATGGCGCATAATGCGTCCCAATAACAACGAATAATTAATTCTAGTTAGTCACCTTTTGGAATAACGAGAGATATTTTTCCACCATTGAACTCATCCTGAGTATTCGCATCTCTACTTCGCTGGCGGTTTCCTGTTCAAACACAAAGGGTTAAAATGCACCACAATGATGATGACGACAACGATGTATACCACCCGCAGGCAATGTGAAGCAATCGTAATCACAGACATTGTGAATAAGGCCTAATAGTGTATTCACACTACTCGGCATCGAGACCGATCAAAAACTTTATGTAGGTTCAATGTGAACGCGTCTCTTGATGTTCACATTAAGCGGAAGTAAACGTGAAAACGATAGAGCTTTAAGATGGCTTCCTCGGAAAATCCAAAGATATATTTAGACTGAACGGTGTTAATGATCAAAAAGAATTTTTCGCATTCGCGTTAGCTTCTTGTGAATGAGCCCTTACCCGTAGCTGCGTGTGCACGTGATGGCGCATCTTTATGTTGAGCTTAGGTTTGCGCATGCCCTTTGTCATGTGTTCCACGCTCTTTTTGAACGCAAAGCTCGGATTGTTCAAGGGATCCCGCAGTTTTCTACAACAGAAAGCATTGTTATAATAATACAATTCCGTATTTTCTGATTCTATCTCAGCCCTGAAAGCTAGTTTGGCCACTTCCTCTGCATGTCTATGCAGGGCAGTACATGAGGAGCTTTATATGTGCGCTGTTGATTTTTACTTTACGTAGCCATTGAAAAGGGTGGTTTTCCTGTATACTATTACGGGTAAACTTGTATTAAATAAACGTGTTACCTTGAAATATACGGAGACCAAGTGCCGTAAAATGTGATATGGACAGACAGTCACATAGAGCATTATGACTTGTATTTTACAAAGGACTTACTTGACAATGTCCCGAAGATGAGCCCCCGCGTGCTGCATACCTTGTAAACCAATGAATAACCTCAGTATCTCGTTCGTACCCTGCAAAATAAACACGTACTCAGCACTTTAGTACCGACTAAGCCGGTTTCATTCGTAGTATCAGGGCACACGATTGCGTCTATCGTACTTCCTACCCTTCAGCATAATTAAATCCTACAGCGTTATTGAAAAGTGTTAAAAATTACCGGCCGCATCCGAAGGATTGGGAAAGGTAATAGTTACAGTTTGTTTGTTAGTTCACAGGGAGGGGGGTACCTCGGCCAGGTCCAGGTCAGGAAGGGGGGTGGTGGTACTCCCCCCTCCCCCGATGGAATGGGGTACACCCCCCCCCTTCCCCCTGGAATAGGACAGCAGAGTGAGCACTTGCTACGCAGTGGGCAGTATGACTCTTGCGTTCACGCAGGACTTTCTCGTTACGTTTAAATTTAGTCCCTCGCGAAAAGTATTCCCAGGTAAGTAGAATGGTGGTCAAAGGTTTCAACTTTAAGTTGACCATTGGCTTCTACTTGGAAGACTGTAAAATTATGTATCTTACCTCAAATATCATGAGGATCCTACAATCTCTGAGGTAGCGTTCGTAAGGGTAATCCTTCATGTAGCCCATCCCACCCAGAATCTGCAGTGCCTCGTTTATACAATCCCAGCATCCTTCTGAGCTAAACACCTGCAACACGGTAAAGGCTTAGTCAGACAGCGCGAACATAATTCCTTCTCCTACCGCCATAGCTCGACGAAATGTTCACAAACACCAATTGAAACTTGTGTAACGTTTCAGCGACACTGTCTGCGCGGCTTGGCGTCTCTTAAAATGACGTCACATTTGAGGTGGTATCTGATCAAATGTGGACCGAGACTACCTGCTTTGTCGGTCAATAAAATTTCGCACACTGGTTGTCCGCAATAGAGAGATTTCACAGGTTTGGGATATTCACTGAAGTTCCATCACATACTTCAAGACAATATCTATTGTGTTTTACCAACAATAAGGGCACATTTACACCAAGAGTCAGCGCCCATTCTGGAGCGAATCTGTTTCCATTGTTTTCAGTGAGAGCTATGTCAGAAGTGTCATCGCAGCATTGACACTGGCGCAAAACGGGCCTTGAGGATGGAATTATATTGGACCAAACGCGAAAGCAAACATTTTCTTTTATCCTTGTCGCTATCAAATGTAAACACACAACGCATTCCAATCGATGTCGCTTTCGTTTCAATATAAGAATACGTCACCAACTACACAACCCAAAATCATTTGCTTTTCTTTCTAACATTTAACTACAAAAAGAGTCAAATTCCCATGATTTACGGGTATCATCCTTGTTATTTACTGTCTTACACATGCACAATACCTTGACCATGGCGGCCTCCATGGCGAGATCTGGTTTTTCGTACTTATCGATCAGGCCTGCTGTCAAATATGCCATAGACTCCATAGCATACGCCGTAATACTCATCTTCGCAAACTTTTCCTGAATTACAAAAACAGAGGTTATTTCCAAACAGAGGAAAATTGGTCAAATATAAAGCAACCATGCATAGCAACGGTCCCCAATCTCCTCAATCGAATGACGTCATATCCTGTCTTTGCACCTGGCAACGTTTTGTTACAGAAATGGTCACCTTTTCACCAAGACGACGACCAGGTAGATAATTGTTAGACCAGAAATTGAAATCCAAGAAATACAAGAAAGAGGTACCTGAATCAAACCAAACTCTCGAAGATGCTTTCCGAACTGTTTCCGACTGATTGCATGCTCCGTAACCATTCCTGAAAATGAATAATTTACCAGCATTTATAAAATGCAGAACTACGCAAGTCCAATACAGTAGAGTTTCTCCTTTACGGTCACTGTTCTCGGTGTTCTCCTTTACGGTCACTGTTCTCGGTGATGACCATTTCACAGAAACAAAAAGGTGACTTAAGGTTCCGTTAATGTCCTCTCAATTCACTGTTTGTTTGGGGAGTCAGTTCCTTTTTTTCTTGGTCAAAAATCTTTGAAGCACAGGAACTTGTAATTTTATGTTGTTTTTATCCTTCATGAAAATAAAACTACCACGACCGTAATCTGCTTATTGGCTCATTAAATTGCTAGATTTCGCTCAGCCAAAAGCTGCCTTACCTATGACTTTCTTGAGGATTCCAGCCCCCGAGGATCCCATGCTGAAGCGCCCGGAGTTGAGGATGTTCATCGCGATCTTGAACCCTCCACCCACTTCTCCGATCACGTTTTCCACCGGAACGGGCGTGTTGTCGAAATATACTTCACAAGCTAGAATAACAAAATAAACGTAGACTACTCCTATGCGATCTTTTGACTTGGTTGTCTCTCACGACATTGTGACTTTTTTGTACTAGTGTACTTCTGGTGACATCTGGCTCGGATTCCAAGGCCAGGACGGATTCTCTTATTTGCTCGCTTATATTTATTTACCCGCAACCTCTTGGTAACCAGATCCCTTTGAAGCAAATTCAACAAACAGAAGTAGGAAATCAGTCCTGTAATCCCAACTTCATATTTTTACCGCCCGCGCACGTAGTACGACGGGAAGGTACTGTTTTTACAGGTGTCTGTCTGTCCACGGGGGGTGGGGGGGGGTTATCAGATCATACACATAACCAGGGTGGTCTGTGAGGGTCTGGCCCAGGCATGGGGGGTAACTCAGTCCCACAGCTGG
>JBCAUG010481097.1:0-15415 GCA_038406175.1 Haplosyllis leylae
AAGTAAAGAGTAGTCGTGGGTTTATTGGAAGTGCGTTTATTCTACTCTGGCCCTATTAGCAGTGCGCTTTATATATATGGGTATATAGCGGCCTCCTATTGGCGGTGTATTATGGGTCTAGGGTATGGGCAGAGCCCTCCCTGTAGGTGCTTAGGCACGTGTCATACCCTGCATTATTTTCAAAGTGGATGCTGAGATGTCTGTGATATTTGAAATATCACAGATTTTTCAAGGCAAAAATCCCAGAAAAACCCACACATTGACTTTAATAGGTTCCTTCAGGGTGCTAAATGTACAGTTATCTGGCTTTCAAATTTAGTTGATTGTTTTCCTTATTTTTGTAAATCAGTTCAAAATATATGGTGGATACCAGACAATACTCTCACCAATGTTCCACTTACTTTTCCGGAAGCACTCAAACTAATTTTCAGTGGGAGCAAAGTAATTGAAGACTTGCTGTTTTAAAAGCGACTCTAAGTACACATCGTAATAGTTTATTGAATTTATATTATCCTTCTATTTGCAGGGTCACTTGGAAATGGCCTGTCGTTTTTTGTGATGAGACGAGATTCCATGAGAAGACTCACAACCTGTTTTTACCTTGGCATGTTGGCTGTATTTGATACAGGTTGGGGCATTGTAATTATTCGGAACACAGAGAAGTGCACTTGCATGGGTTCATAGTTTTTGAAGAAATTGATTAATTAACGAAATGTCGATTTCCATCAGACAAGTACAGGTAGAAACCTAAATAGTACCTATCTTGGCCAATCTCAATATATTCTTAAGAAACTAGGTCTACTAGACCTGCGCGGGATTCAACTTCAACTTCAACTTATAGATGTAATTTGGATCTCAATTCGAAGTATCATGCTGCCTAATTGCAGCTTGTGTTGCTTTCTACCTGAACCGCCATTTGAAATTTACTTCATCGCTCAAAATTGAAACCGATCAAGGTGAACTGGAAATGTCATCAGCTACTCTTTGCTGTCACTCCCTCTTCCTTTGAACGGTACATCTCAAAAATTCAACTGACACTTCAGAAATGCACTGCTTGGAGGTTTCTCGAAAATTACATGAGGGTCTTGTCATTTTTTTACGCAAAAAAGTAAAATGTGTGGGTTTATGTACATGGACCCATGTACATGGGTTTATGTTTATGTACATCTCTTGGCGTATTATAATTACACTTACGTTTTAATATTTGCTTCAGTTGTTGTTTACACAATTCGTGTCGTGCTGATTGTATACCAAGAGAAAAAAATTATTATTATCATTATTATTATTAAATCAACCAGAAGACATCAGGGGATATTCTTTCTTTTTATTTTTCAACTTGAATTCCTCCGCTTTGTGATGAAAACAAAATGCAGTAGATATCATCATTACATCTGGCGGGTTCTGCTGCAGAAACCAAATATATTGAATAAACTGAAATAAAAGGGGAGAAGGAGGAAACCTAAAACCTCGGAAAAGGACACAGTCAAGCTCCAAAGTCAAAAGTGTATGAAAACTTGGTGTAGTTCCAGTGTAATTAGGCATTATGACAGTTAGAATCAAAGAAAAAGATCTCAGAGACGAAAAATGAGCCGAATTACGGTAATGAATTTTTGACTTCAATTAACTCAACTATCTCCGCGATGACAGACAGTCGTTTGAGAAATGAAATATGTTGTCTTTTTATATTGCATATCTCTGTCCTCGTTTTTGTAACATTGGGGATACCAGATTTTAAAGTGGGCCCATCTTACCCTGTAATGATTTCAATGTATTCGAAATTCGAAAGTCCTGAACCCCCCCCCATCCCTCATTTCTAAAATAAAGACTATGCTTTATTTGAATAGAAATGATAAAACCTTGAGAGATAGAAGTTCCACACAGACTGCACTCATTCCTATTAAGCGATCTTTGTGTGAAGGCTATGTGATCAAAATATATTTCTGCGGTTGCCAGAATTACAACCTGCCACCTCTGATAGATTCCGTCAAAGCAATTTTGAATTATTATCTTCACATCATTCCATCAAAATCAAAAAGTTATGATAAGGGTTATGGGTTAAGATGATCATCTGACATAACAAAATGACCGGCAACTTGTTACATCTTTTTGGTCAGAAGGGTTCATACAATTGGTCCTATATGACATCTCCTTTTGGGGCCAACAGCATTGCACCCCACTGTACTTCTGTTGAGTTCGATTCGTTTTTCGAATGATGTTTTATTTCAAAGAAACAATTTTATTAAAGAGTGAAAATATCTGGATTGGATCATAAATGAATGGCTTGGAGTAACAATTGTCTTTATAAAATGAAACCGTTGAACTAGATAACATCACAACTGTTAAACAACAGGTATTTTAACTGTATTGCAGGTTTATTATGGGTTGGAGCATTTCCTTACTGGATAGGACATGCAACCAAATGGAAAATTAATCCGGAAATTTGGACAGACTGTAAACTGGAGTATTTCCTTTTCTATTTGTGCCAGCATGTCTCTTCTTGCCTACTTATTGCTATGTCTGTAGATAGGTAAGTTTTCTTCTTAGCTTATCATTTGCAAGGACACAGCATAGTCTGCCTCTTATCAATAAAATAATTTCTATGTCAAGAAAGAGCTTTTCGGGGCTCAGTTTGTTCTTTGGAAGCATGAATGGAGGTTTCTTTCAGTTTCTGTTGAAAACCTATATTTATATGGATTAATATTGACACAAAGTAATCGAAGGACAAGTTCAAAACTTCTGCGTCTTCATCGTTAACTTGAATCAAATATAATTGCTGTGTAAAGAACTGCTTAGATCTGTTTGTAAGTTTTTCTACAGATGCTGTTGGCACCCATTCTTTACAGGCTTCGGACACAAACTGGCAGATAGCAAACAGTGAAGGATAATGGGGTGCTTTTGCCTTTAAAGATACACTCATAATGATATTAAAGATGATATGGACTTATGTTTGTTCAAAGTCCTCAACAAAAAATTTGAAAGTAAATCTGGCAAACGCTTTTGCTATCATATGTCTGTTTTGAGGACAGCCAGTTTATTCAGTTCGAATCTACTTTGTAAAACCAGCAAAGGTTCCAGTTGTACCTAACATTTGTTTCTTGCACGAAAATGTCATATTAAATGTCACAGAAGTGATGCTTATGTATCTGCACGGTACTATCCAATCTTGTAATTGCCTGTCTTCGGTCCTACAAACAGGAAGTTACCGGAAAGTACTTTCACTGGGAACTGGGAACTTTCACGGTTACACTTAATTAACACATCTGAATCCGTACTGTGAGAACCACACTAACAGTTCATTAAACACTGACAGGTGGTTTTACCTTTGCAGGTTCTTTCAGGTTTACTTTCCAATAAAAGCCAATGTCGTCTGTAAACTGAAGACAGCCCACATTGTTTGCGGTGCCATCGTTGCGGTTTTCATCATCTTTGAGGCACAATGGTTCTTCACAATTAAAGCGAATGGAAAACGATGCAAATTTCTCTACCCAAAATACCACGGAACTTACCAGCAAATAGATGCCGTGGTCTACTCCTACATGCCCTTCATACTGATGACTCTTTTCAACATCGCAATTATTTATAAAATGCTGAGGTAAGGCTAAATTCGGAACTTTCATTACAAATAAAATCCTGGGACTTCATGCTTATATTTCAGCTTCAAAATTAATTGAATTGCAAATCATATGTGCAATTAGTAAAGTTAGTCGCAAAAATGTGCACTGGTGTATTTCGGGTCTCGTATTGCTGAACATTTCAGAGCTCGAGGAGAGTATGGTGATGGCCAAGGCAGTTCATTATCAAGGGCAGCAAAGGGAGCCACATTCATGTTGCTTACAGTCTCGTTTGTGTTTATTATACTAACAGCTCCTCTCTCAACTTTGACGGCTCTAAATAGAAAAGGTGATATGTATTCCTTTGATTTGCTTTAACAATAAATAGCTCATTGATCAGAACTAGGTGGGTTTCAATGAGGCAAAGTACTGATATGTAGAGATAGACAGACTCATTACAGGACATATTCACAGTTCTGATCTATCATGATGCCAACAGACGACATGCTTACATCATTGGGGGTGTCATACTACAGGAGTGATAATTGGACACAGAATTGCGGCCAAATTGAATGACGTCGCCAAATATGGCGATATATGGCACAAATATATCTGGAATTTAGTACACAGCTTTATTACATGCACCGTGGTTAGATCTACATTGATTAATTTCCGATGTCGAGCTTATGCACAGGATATCTGTTTTTGTTATCCTGTTCTCGACAACAGGGGCAAAACCCATGACGCCTGTTCCATTTCTAATTCTGACTCGTAGAAGTCAAATTAATTAACTTCTTTGATCAAATACATGTCTACATTGGATAATACACCCACACAGAAATTGCATCCATTAACGTCACAACCTTGTCTAACTGTGATTTCGTTTTCCTCCCGGACTTTTATTTGACTTCTGAAGGTCTCACTCTGAGAATTGTCAATCAATCTAGCATTCTGTGAAAGAAATTTTCGAATGCTACATTAACTAGGAAATGTCAATCGCCTCCTATCATCCCAATCATCATATTTGTGTCAGGTACATTACCGGTTGAAAGGTGCATCTTTTTTTCATGAAGTATCTATAAAGTACACCTAGGATATAAAAAGCTATATGATTTGGCACATTCCCCAGTGCGCTTATTGTCTTTTCAATATGTATTTTCCCATACATGTACATTTGCGCTTTGTGTTGGTTTCGGTTATTTCAGGCTTCACGGCCCTGCCTCCTGTAACACACGCAGTCACTACATGCATGATGTATCTGAATCATTCGTGCAATTTCTTACTCTACTGCCTGTCAGGTATGTACTGTTAAATACAGTCGGGTTTTCTCACGATAAGGAAATCTGTCAGATCTGAGAGAAATACGATGCAATTTTTAAGAATTATTACAATTCAAATTGAACAGTTCAGGATTATTAAAGATTACTGACCCCTGCGCAAATGTGTAAACTTCATCAAATGGGTAATATCTAGAATAACAAAGAGTAAAAGTCCACTTCAAGATCTGTCAGATTTGCAAGAAATGCTTGTCGTGAAAAACTAGAGTGTCTTACTTTACAAATGAAATTCACTGAAATGGCCACATTCTCCTTTTAAATATCGTCTTTGATTATTACCAGCAATTATCGAATTGGCTTTGTGATCCTTTGCATTGTTTTTTTTTGTGAATAGATTTAATAAAGTGTCGTTCTGGATAATTGGCCAGTAGAACTAGCTATTTAGCTCATTGCTAGTTATTACAGAAACTGAATTTTCACCCTAAGATGTTGATTTTATCTCTGTATTTAGGAAAAAAATTCCGAAATGAAACGATGCGATTGTTCGCTTTTCGACCAAACGAAGTTGATCCCATGACGATAACGGTGGCAGCGCCCCAAACACAAACAAGAAACTTCCACACGAAGTAATAAACACATCAACAAATCTATTTCTGGGGAAGGTTCAATGTACTATGCTATACAGATTATTGAGGAGTCTATTTTTGTCATTTGTATCAAAAGATTGAATGTTACTGGTGATTAGATTAAACACTGGAAATAGAAACAAGTGTTTCTGTCTAGAAAGATCAAATATTATTTTATTTCTGAATTACAACCTGTTACACCATAGTGAGCACAATAAAAACAGTTGCGTGAAGAATAATAATAGGCTATTACTTACTTAAACTAAAATATAATCTTGATGTTGTTGATGTAACAAGAATAAAAGACTAACTAGAAAGTCCCCATTAAGGTGCTTATTATGGATCTAATTTCAAACTATGGATGTTATGATCTACCTGAAAAGAAGTTTCGTAACTTTGCACTGTCACACCCTGAGGGAACAGCAAAAAATTTCGGACTAAAACGGAGATATCGATATTTTCTGACAAAGGCTTTACAATGTAAGTCTATGGGAATTTCAGTTTTCAAATGGTGCAACCTCCACTGGTGATATTACAAAACGAATTCTTGCAATAAAAATTGTATATTCGTGTTGTGAGCCAAATGACATGGTCATATTTCAAGTTTTTAATTTAGAAGTAGATCTAGGTTAAAAATGACAAAAACAAGCACATGCTCAGAAAATTCTGATTAATGCCTAATCAGTTATTCTGACAACTTAAGTTTTCTTCAGTAACTTTAATGGGCTTCACAATAGTAATATGGGGAGAGTCAGAAATTATTGATCAATAAAACCTGTTTGAACTGGTTTGAACTAGTTTGTGCTCAGTTGTCAGAAATTAGTGATCAATAAAAAAGATGCGTTCAGACAAAATTTAAATTTTCTTAGATTCCTTGTACAATTAACTTTTAATAGTATTTGAGAAAAAATTACATTTCAAACTATGTAGTAATTTTCAAAGTGGATGCTCAGATGTCTGTGATATTTGCAGATTTTACATGACAAAAATCACTGAAAAAATTCACCCATTGACTTATACTGATATTGTCTTTTAGTCCGAATTTTTTGTTGTTCCTTAAAGGTGTGTCACTGAAAACTGCGAAACACTTCAACTTAATTTTTCCGTGTTCATATATATTTGTAACTTTTGCGTCGCATGCCAGAGGTAGAAAAGACATTTGTCAGCACCATGAAGACAGTTATGGTGATTACTTCTGCAATCGTGACCTATTCAAAAGGCATTAAAATTACCATTGGCGGATCTAAGGGGGGGCGCCAGGGACGCGCGCCCCCCTCTGGGTCCGAATTTTTTCATTTTCATGCAGTTTTCAGGAATAATTGGGCCAATAATAGGCCTACCTACCTATAGCCCCCCCCCCCGTCTGGGAAATCCTGGATCCGCCCCTGATTAGGTTTCACAAACAGCAAAATCCTCACAAAATAATTTATACGACTGGTTTCAAAAGTTAAGCTTGGCATTTCAAAGAATACTTGATAAATGGTCTGTTGAATGTATTTGTTCCTTGTTTTTTTGATTTGAGTACGTTAATGTTTTTAAAAAAAATCTTTTGGATTTGAAAATGAATATCAAATAAATAAGTAAAGTCATTCAAATGTTGTGAAAAAGAATTCCAGTTTTTTTTTAAATGTCATCAAAAATAAAACCATTAAAATTATTTTGGAGTAACTTGTTCAAAAGCTCAATTTAAAACTAGTGAAATCCGATGACGTTGCCAAAAATTTAAATACATCGCTGGCATTTGGAGTAGTGATATCTAAAATGAATTGAAACATCCAGTATTTTTGTCAGAAGAAATAACACAATAATAGACATAAGATATCAAAAAAATGCATTTCATAGCAGTGTCCAGCAGTCTCTGTGGCGCAATGGATAGCGCGTCGGACTTCTAATCCGGAGGTTGTGGGTTCGAGTCCCACCAGAGACGCTTATTTTTTTAACAAGACATAAAATAATTTCCAATACTTCTCTCAGTCACAGATGAACTTTTTGATCTTATCTAAAGAAATTTAAACATATTTCAATCTTGTAAAAATCCTAGAATACGTTTTAAACAATTGCAAGTAAACGCAATTGCGCAAATTTACTGATCGTATCGCCAATTCAGAATCACTGAACATCTGAACCTGACAAAATTAAGTTTATAAATTTATATTGATTTGCACTTTATATTTATTAATGACGATAATAAAGTATCAAACAAATTTCTGAAGAGAACTGACTGGTTATGCTGTCATCTATAAATCGTGTTCAAGGGTCCATACACTGCAAAATTTAATCGTGATTATAATTACTTTAAAAAACAAGAAAGTCCTCCTGCGTGAACGCAAGAGGCATACCGTCCGCCGCTGAGCCGACCTATCCCGGGGGGGGGGGTACCCCAGCTGGAGGGGGCACCCCAGTGGGGGGAGGTACCCCAGTCCTGGCCCGGGGGGGTACCCCAGTCCTGGCCGGGGGTACCCAGTCCTGGCTGGGGTGGTACCTGGGGTCCCTCCCACATGTACCTGGCTCGGGTACGCCCCCCCCCAGCTGCACCTGGCTCGGGTACCACCTCCCCTCCCCAGACAGACACCTGTGAAAACATAACCTCCCATCGTACTACGTACGCGGTCGGTAAAAAAGCGTTGTACATCTGTCAGATCTGGCAGAAGTGAGAAGTGAAAACCCCGACTGATTCTTGAACAGCCTCAATCTGTTCATCCTCACTAGACCAATAGTCGTCGCAGTAAGTTATACCCTTGAAAATTTCACGAGTTTAACAAACTAATTTGGTTTTGGTTTCAGCATCGATCGATCTTGTTTTTCCGTAATTGTCAGATGGTAGATCTGACACTTTTGTGTTTCAGTTTAAGTTTTCTTTTCTTGTGAATATCTTGACAATCTTGACAATATCACAAATGGGGCTGATTTGCACAAATAAAGTATGATGCCTCCAGCAGAGATTATGCCAACATAATTGTCGTTTAATTGACACAAAGTATTGTGGCTCCAAATGTATTAAGAGTGATAAATATCTGTTAAAAAGCAATGTATTTTGCGAATTGAGGCATTTGAAATTTTCCTTTTATGCAACTAGGGACAACATGAGATTGATTCAGATTTTGTCTTATTTGCCACTAGATTATTAAAACTATGTGTCATCACGTTTATACTTGTGCAGGTACATATGCAATGGTCAATTTTAACAATTTTAGTTCAGAATCTATGATAAGCCCAATCTGAATCCCTCCAAATTCTCAGCACCGCTTATCCCTTCTGTGTGCTTATCAACATCATTTCCTATTAATCTTTAAAAGCTGTTTTTAGATACACATGTGAAGCTGGGATGTGACTGTGTATCGTGATTACTATAATTGTAAACAGCTTCATCTCTTCGAGATTCGTTGGTATCTGACCTAATCAACCGGAAAACAATGGGACCTCTATCCTTGTCTCAAGAAGGAGGCTACAAAGTGAGTGATTACACATTAACGACAATAATGTAACAGACAGGTAAAGATTATGTTTGGACAAGTAAGTGGTTGGTGCCGTCCTATTGAAAGTAGTTTCAACATTGTACAAAAAAGAACAGTGATCTAATTTTCAAACCTTAATGAAAGTGAATATGTGCCTTGTGCAAGAAAGGAAGAGGAATGCATCACACGCATCGCTCTCGGATTGTTGGTCGTAGATCCCACATTTGCTTCTGAACATGTGCTGATAGTGTAGTAAGGGCTCAAGAAAATGGAGAACACATCTGAGTTTTTCTATGTGGCCAATGTCACTGCAGAAATAAACAACGTGGCAACAACAGTCGAAACTTTGACCAACGACGAAGCAGAATATGCGAGATTGATCAACGTTGTTTGCAGACCCATCTTAATAGCCCTCGGTAAGATTTGTGAAAATGTTCATTCATGCGATTATTATTCAAACTAAGAAGTTAGTCTGTGTACAAAGTAAACTAAGAGGATGACAGATATGGTAATTTTCTTGTCACTTCCCGGATAAGGATATAATAAATCCGTTGAGGAAATAGAGAGAAGACCCACATGGCATAAATTGTGCCTGTTACGTGGATATTATCACTATGTTTACCTTTACTTAGTAAATCCACGATTTGATGTCTTGCTACTGTAACAATACTGTATTAGATTCGAGCAATTCTGAACCCATGATCAGTGATTATAAACTGCTCTAATCATTCATCAATTTTAGGAACGGTTGGCAATGGCCTGTCCATCTTGGTAATGAGCAGGGATTCTATGAGGAAACTTACCACCTGCTTCTACTTGAGATTGCTCGCCATATTTGACACAGGTACTAAGCATTAATTACTTCTGAAGCTTTGCTTCAGAGAGTATTGTTTTGATACATGTGGCAGACTGACATTTCACCTCCACACCAAAATTTGCAGCATGTGCGCAAACTTGCAGTGTGTGCGCATGTAGCACACACAGCATGCATGTCAGCTGCAAAGCTTCAGAAGATTTTGTGCCGTTTACGGTCAACTTGTTAAAATTGTTGTCTGTTGCACTCGAGTGCAATTTTAACACTGCAAACATGCGGTGTATTGTAATGAGTTACGCATAAAAGCTTAACCTCTGCAGTAGTCAAATTGCGGCCCAAAAGGTGACACTTGTTGTTTGTATTTAATTACTGGTCGTGGTAAAATATTGTTCAAAGAACCCTGTGGAATTTTCAGTATGCCTTCTACAGTAAAGCGGTGGTCCGCAGTGCAAATACTCCACCTCAGAGGTAAAGCCTTTGGGATCGAGCAAGCTTACTGCTGCTACTGTCAATTAGGAGGCTCAAAGCAGACCATTTCCAGACCATGAGCCGCTCATAAATAACACTAGGAATTCGGGGATAATGTTCACTGATTGTAGTCTCAGCAGTCAGACTAAACAAGCTGTAAAGATGCGTTCAGGACGGTTCATGTCAGGTCAAAGTAACTTACATTCGCAGTGATCTCAGGATTACGACCGAGACGGTCTGTTGGAGACTGTTACGCCATCGACTGCATTGAAGACTTCGACTCGATGGTTCCTTAATTTACGTGGTATATAACCCCCAATCTATCACCGGTTCAATGGATTGAAACATCTGATGAGTTCTAATGACGGCATCAAAGTACGGGCAACCTCTCATTACCAATCACTGCTGGTTTCGCCAAAGAAGTCAATGCAATCATGGATTGTCTTGTTTTTTCATCACAATTTGGAAAGGGTGATTTATACAACTTAAATGCTGGTCGACCGTCCTTGCTGGAATAAGTTTGAGAACCAGTATCGTAACACCGCAGAATTTGATCATGTGAACTTCTCCCTAATGAACTCATCATCCAATATTTATGTTGCGTCCCGCTGATGCTGGGAGTTTATGTTAACAGGGAATACATTAGCTTCGTTTGAATCAAACGAGAGATAGATTACCCAAACCTAGGTACATCATGAACAATCGTAGACAGTACGGATCCACAAACTTGTGTCTGTTGTGTGCAAAGATCGATGCCCTTCAATATATTTCTTTATTGTCGATATCACCATTTTCGATAGAAAATATTGAAATATTTCCACTGATTTGCAAAAATTTATTTTACACGAACAGCATTACAATGTCGTCACTGATTTTGCAAGTTGTTTGCAATTTTAGCTCCTTGGATAATGTCTCCGATTTAAGTGTTTACGTATGTGTCTATATCACAAAAGCCTACTTCCTTTCAAACAAACATCGGTTTGCAAGATTGCTGAGGGGATCATTTCTAACAATTGAGATTTCAGTATTTTTAGATGTGACAATTTCAAGCATTCGTCGTCTGGGATTTCTTTTCTCGGATATTTAAGGGGATGCTGGTTTGCGGTGCTACCATGTATTCCAAATCCCTATGGGCAGAATAAACAAGCAGTGAAAGAGGGTAAATTTCTTCACTTTGGACTCAATGCCAATAATTTCCTCCGCTGTTTTTATTCTTTCATGGGGGACATATTGTCAGCTTATACAAATAACCAGAAAAAAATGGTGAGAAATTAGAACAAATGCAATTCCCTCAGATGTTTACCACCAGTTTTTACACTACAGCTTATGAAAACCAGTACTTTCCGAATTTCTAGCATTCACCAATGAATATGGTACTTCCATTCCATCCTCTCGGGGCAGATTAACTCGTTTCCATTAAAATAATGGACACCTAGATCTTCTCTTCTTTTTCCTTTTTCTAATAATGCAAAACGTTCTTTCTTCTTCCTCGAGTTGCGACATATCAAATGTTTAAACAAGTAGGATAATCAGCTTACCTAAGAACTTGGCTTCAGCTGGTAATACTGGTTCGAATGGAGTGAACGGATACAGGTGAAAGGGGTCTCCCGGCTTGTTGAACACATCAGTGGAAAAAGTAAAGTTGCGGCGGTACTTAAGCGACGGGAATGGTGTCTCTACTGGTCCTAAAATATCTTCAGCTTCGGCTTCTGGACCATCTAAATGACGTAGAGAAATTATTAGATACAGTTCAGTCATCTAATTCAAGCAGTGAAAGTAAGTGCAATATACATAGCTAATCGCTATCTGTCACTTACCTATGACGTCCTCAATTAGAGGTCTGTACGTGTCGTTGAACACACTTGGTGACGGCTCATCCAGCATCGGGAAGGCCGGTATGTGGAGACGTGTGCGCACTATGGCGAAGATTGTGTTCAAAACGGATTGCGTTGAACCCAGGTACGTCTCCCAGTATATGCGTCCTTGTCTCCGCATGGATAATATATCAGTATCTGACAGGGACCTCATGTAGAAGTGAAGCTCCGTCACACGCGCTTTCGGAAGCACTATGGCAGCGTCCTTCCAATTAAGTATTTCACTAAATGGTAATTTGACGTTATCACCTAATATCACTGGTATAGCTCCAAATTTGAGAGCCTCATATATTCTGGTCTGTGTCAGTGCCGTAGATATTATCGAGGAATTTACGGGGCCGAGTATTAAACTAAACGTTGAGTCTCGCAATAGTCGCTCTCTGTGAGCGTCAGGACCACAAAGGGCCCATTCCCCATTCATCCCGAATATCCTGTCGCGCTCACATGAAAACTCAAAATGGAAGCCGTCATCACGATAAATACTTTGCATGCGCTTCAAGGTATCCACTATTGTTTTTTCGAAGTTAAACAAATCATTAATGCTGTTAGCACCATTTGGATATGACAATTTCCCATTCAGTTTATTATCACCACCCACTCCATCTAACACCGACTGTCTAATGAGGTCTGCCAGGACCTTGAATTCTCCACGGAAGGAGAGTAAATGTTTTCTTTTGGCGGGAACCTGCATCGGAAGTTGGTCCCAGACGTCTCCATGAGAAGAACCAAGTAAGGGCGGGACAAGAATGTCAAAGTCCTCCCTGTACTGCAGTTCGGTGAAGGATGACTGAACAACAACAGCACGTCCCGTATCAACTCCATCAAAAATATCACGGTTGCTATAGTTACGAGCCAAATTTAACAGCACATGGTTTCGACCGTCCCCGTGCCAATACGGAAGGTTATGCAACTTCTGTTGAAGGTTTATGTATGAAGTTTTGCCCCGCTCTTCAATGTCACCCAGCAACACAATGTAAATGCAAGCACTAAGAGAGTCGAAGGTAAAATGAGGACTAGCATTCAAAGCATGACTGACAGATGTTTTTATAAAATCATCAATATCTACCGTTGAAAACTGATAGTCTACGGGGTCATATAAATACACAGGAAACTGTGAAGTCGCGGAACACCGTGAATGATCAAAACAGTTGTACATCCGGCACATTTGTGGCGACTTGGGGCCTGGAATTATGACGTCATCTCGGGAACTCGGGAGAATCCTGTGCGGCGCCTGTAATTCAGGGGTATTCCTCTTGATAATCTCTTCCTGTTCAAGTTTAGTGTTCTCAATAGAGATTTTGAGCTGCTGGAGGTCCTTGTTTGTACTCTCGTACTCTGTCTTTAGCTTCTCAATGTGAGAATTGTACCCGGAGACCTCCGCGAGCATTTTCTGTCTCTTCATCTCCAGATCCTTGAGTTCATTATTTACGGAGGCTTTGATTTTTTTTAGTTCATCGATGCGAAACTTCAGATCCATGACTTTAACGTTGGGCAGATCTTCAATGTGAATGTTGTCAAAAAGATATTTTCGGCTCCGATGTACATCGGTATTATCCGATTCGGAGGCCATGTTGGATATGTAATAGTGCGTCATCAAAGGAATGATAATTAAGATGAGTAGAATGGTTCCAATTATTCGGGACAGTCGTATATGCGTCAGGTAATGCATGACGCCGCCGAGTAACCCGTTGCGACTCGAGGTGTAGTGCGGCGACCCTTCGTACACTGGTACCTTGGCCATCCGCTGTCCGTGAAACCGCTTTGAAGATTTCTGGTTGTCCACCGCGCCCAAGCCACCGTCAAAGTAACCTGGTATCGGATTGTTGCTCATTGTTGCAAGTACCTTCTCCCAGTTCAGACAACTTCACGAAGGCTCTGTCATCTACAGGGTTGTGCCAAAATAATTTCCTTCCGGTGCATTTTTATTCAAGCTGAAAATATAAAATAGGAAATTTAATTAAATTATTTCTAGAAATAGAGAAAACAATTCTGATGTGTTTACCTTGGGCGTTTAGACTAAATTTCCTGAGGTGGTTTTCTGTATACGCAGATAATATTTGTGTACGACTGACACCATGATATTCATTTCAGTAACACGTAACTTTAGGCGGAGCCTTATTTATAAACATAGTTTACACAATTTATAACAAGACATTCAAGAATTCATGACCTATCTGATATAATCTCAGTCGCTCTGACACCCTCCCAGATGGTAGATAACCTCGAGATGACTGTCTGTCTCACATTGCGCGTGAATTATTTCTTTGCGATGGAAACATAGCACTTGAATAATACAAAGACATAGAGAAATACCTTGTAACTATCTCCAGTTGAATAACATATATGTGCTATTAACAAAGTGACAAGCTTAAATCTGTACAAACCAGTTCAAAAACCATGACACAGTCACAGTATTTACATTCCGGAGAAGACTCCTTCAACTTCATCCGAATGAAGATTGGAGTCTAGTGATAAAAAAATTGCAGATGCATTTTTGATTCGCTGTGGATCTATCAGCACCTGTCTTTTCCCGAGGAATCCGATCCATTCCTCATTACCTCCCGACACGGATGCATTTCTTTCTTTCACAGAAAGTAATTTCCACGAGATGCCATCAATTTGCCACCCGACGCTCATGGCATTGTGATACCAGACGACTGTACATTTCATGGATTCTGGCATTTTCTAAATTACTGAGGAAATTACGACTGTCACCCAAGGCCTTTACAAGGTTAGAAACCAATTTGAAATGGTGCGACTTCGTTACTTTCTTCACATGGCTCCCAACTGTTCAATATACAAATGTCCATTTAAAATAAAACACTCACTTACGAGTACACTTTCAGTAAATAAAGCGCACTGCATCATTTTTGATTTTCAAATACTGAGAATTTCAAAATTGTGAATTTCTGCAATGTGTTTCTAACGTTCAATCATATTGAACTCTGCATCTGATCTTTGGTGCTAACTACCATTTGTCAAAACCCCATCGATGGGGGAACCTCTCAGGTTCAGCCAGAGCCATCTGAGCCAGAGCCATTGAAATTACTTCCCAAACGGTTTCGGAAGTGAACATGTTCGTTTCAGAAGGTAAACATTGCGGTATGTTTACTTTTATTTGCGATATTTCTTCATTTTTGTAAACATTTTGCAACAATATATAGTCGCTTTTAATAAATATACATATCCTTTCATTAGTTCGGCTTTTCTTGTGGTTATTTACTGTAAAGAGAAGGTTTTTGCTGCCTCAGGTGGCTCTGGGTGAGGTGGCTCATGTCTGAGACACTTCACCCAGAGCCAAAATGACCTTCACAATATTTACCAAACTGTTTTTGTTGTGTTTCGAAATT
>JBCAUG010481208.1:0-15415 GCA_038406175.1 Haplosyllis leylae
TATATAATATTAAGGCGAGGGGCCAATGCTATGTAAAAGCCATAGAAGTTGAACATTTATTGAAACAAATATAAATTCAATACTTACAAAGAAAAAAATTTAAATAATTAAGCCACAACAGCTCCGCATAAAGCCCATGGGCTTCTTGTTATTGGTTCTAATAATGTTACCTTGACTGGATGACGAAGCCTCTGGTGATGACATAACAGTGACGTCCGGATCCACTGCAATTGGTGGTACAAGAGGTTGAAGTTCTCTTCCCGTCGCCATGCTTTTGATGCAAGTGGATATTTCCCAATGTCTAACTTTTTCTGTTTTCTTTTATATTGATTGTTTTCCTATTTCCATTGCACCAAACTTCTTAGTTACCCTCCCCTCCCTGAACCTGCTTGGTGAACAATCTAACATGAAAATATGGACAAACAACAATCCCAAACCAATCATCTAAAGATGGAATTAAACAAACATAGGTGTATGAACCCGATAATGACGATAAATTGAACTTTAGCGTGATCTCTTATCATACCAAAAAAAAAGACATTAAAAACTGAATGTTTTCAATACAACTTTTTCTGTCGCGGTGTCTTCGCGTGTGGTCCATTCACATCGGCGTTTTTTCAACTATTTTCTCAACTGAATTCCATATATATGTGTTTCCACTAAAATCACAAAAAAAAGGGGGACACAACCCATTCTTGAATCGAAATAGTGAATAATGAACCGAATAATGAACGGACCATTATTCCTTACACTTGTACGACAATTTAGATACCCTATAAGCATTTTACATTGTCGCAGACATATTTTGGTTTGTTGAATAATTAATTTAGTCAGTTTTTTGTTATTAGAAATTATTAATTATTTAAATAATTAAACAATTTAAATAACTCAATGAAGAAATTTGTAAGTTTGAGAAACTCGTCATTTGAATTAGCAAAAATTGGATTTACGCAATACAGAATAGCAACACAGCTCAATTGCTTCTCCCTCAAATTTGTTCAGTGTTGTTGATGAAATAAATATAACAGATTTTATTCAGTATAACATTTGGGGGGGGGGCGACATCAAATCTGATACGACCGTGGAGCCGGACAGGTGTGCCTTCTATTGTACAACGCTCTTGGTTGTTTGTTTGGGAAATGTTAAGGCCTGTTCAGACGGAGTGTCAATGGTAGCGGTAGTGTCAGCATCATCACTAGCATGAAAATATGAAATAGATTCTGAACCAATTTTCAAGCTGCATGCTTCTGACGCTTGGTGTGTATGAATCAATGTAATCATTCGCTTGACGCTTACGCTCGGTCTGAATAGGCCCTTATAATGCACTCATTGTATGATATCCCGTAATAATTTTAACTGATTCATAAAAACAATATCAGTCACTTGACTATGTGTAAAATATTATTTACTTTTCTGTTGTCTTATTGATTCTTATCAAAATCAATATCTTTGCAACAAGAGATTGAACACAAGTTGAACCAGTGTTCAATTTGAAATATGATGGCAAAACAACAAAACAGTATTTCTGATCTCGTACAACAACATTTTTAGAAAGTACCTGGCTATTTTGGTGAGCAATTGTTCTTCATCTGACAGAAACAAGGACTGTCTTCATGATCATATTTTAGTTTCAAATGGCTTTAAATAGATATCTATCTGTTTGTACAGTTTCACATCAAGATAGAAATTTAAATTTAAGAAATTTCGTAATTCGTTGGAATTCACACTCGCAACAGCAATCTCACAGTGTGAATAGGTTTCCATGATGTTTACTATGTTGGAACTAGGTGATTGAGATGTCAATTCACACTAAGCAACACGTCTGAATTATGGCAAAGCTGTTCTGTTTATTATTTCATAAGCGATTATTGTCCTTAATAAGAAAAAGCACGGCATTTGATACTGTATCAATGACCGAGTCTCCTAAAATTTCACAAAGTCTCGCATCCAATGTCTTTAATGCCATATTTTGAGGCATCTTCTGTGAAATTTAAGTGTATTGACAACATTGTTAACGACCAAATACTGTTTGACACCATTCCCGTTTCATAAGCAAAGCCGCCTGGGATCAATTTTGTAAAATATTAATAGTTAAAGAAAGAAATTAAATGTAAAACATAGAGAACTCACCTGTTAATTGTGAACCTGTTAGGTATGCTGCAAGATAACGTTCCATTTGAATTAGGTTCCGATAAGGAGTCTTATCAAGATTGAAGTTCATACGTAGCACAATGGTAGTGATCTGACCAGGGTCCCTGATTCGAGTATCGGTTATTGAAGTAACCGATTCCTCTATTGTTTGAATGAAACTCGTAATTTCACATGACATTGTGGATCACAAGCTCTGAATGAGTATTTAGATGCAAGGCTGGTCAAAAAATAATGGAAGTGTAAAAACTATAATGAGTGTTATCATGTGGTAGGGTCTAGTGAGTGTGGCACCAAGAGTGACACAGTACATCAAGCCTCATTCTCTTTCTGTTGTCCTGTAAATTAAGCATGAACTTGACCTATGTTCCCTTAATTACACATGGCATTGACCTATGTTTCTTAATTACACATGACCTTGACCTATGTTCCCTTAATTTCACATGATCTTAACCTATGTTCCCTTAATTACACATGACCTTGACCTATGTTCCTTAATTACACATGACCTTGACATATGTTCCTTAATTACACATGACCTTGACATATGTTCCTTAATTACACATGACCTTGACATGTTCCTTAATTACATATGACCTTGACATATGTTCCTTAATTACACATGACATTCACCTATGTTCCTTTAATTAGGAATGACCTTGACCTATGTTGACTACGATGAATGAAATTCTTTCCATCTTGATGGGTAGATCTTATTACTCGATTATGAAAGAAATAATCAGGATTTTCACGATCTGAAATTTTTGTGTTTCATTTTAAGTTTTATTTTCTTGCACGCATATTCACATGATGATCCAGAGGACCTGGGTTCAATTCTGACTGGGGCAATTTTTGACGATATTTTTAATTTTATTACTAATTTTAAAGTTTGAGATTTTCAGAAATTAAATAAATAGTTAAACGAGATTAGTTTGATTTTTGAACAAAATGTATTTCATTGAAATATAAAGCAAACTACAAATATAAACTTTCTATCAAATAATAATTATAACAGTTGACATTGGCGGATACACGTTTCTCAGATCAGCGAAAGATCTAGGAATTAACAGCGCGATTCACAAAGCCGTGAAGCCGCGAACCTGCACGGTGTTCAGGGATGCGTACCAGCCAAGGGCCTTTCACTCCTATAGGAGATTTTCAGGAATAAGATCAGGCAAGCCGTGAAGCCGTGAATCCCTTGGCTTTGTGAATCGCTCTGTAACAACAGCACTATTTAAGTACAAATCTTTATATGGATATAAACTGTTCAACAATCAATATATTTACATTTTGGATTAAAATATAGTACATGGTTGCTCAGTGGCGGATCCAGAAATTATCAATGAATATTAAATAATCTACTATTTGTGTGTAAAAAATATACATGGATTTAATATTTATACAAATATAACATTGCGCGAACATAGATCTAGTACATGGTTGTTCCGTGGTGGATCCAGATAACAACGAAATATTATGTAGTCATGTTCTATTGATTCTTCCACTTTTTTGGAATCAATAGAGCATGACTACATAAGGATCTAAAGGACTGAGACTTCCAGCAAAGAGGGGAATCAGTTCAGACAGTAGCATGCAGGACATGAAAGTCAGAGGTGCCTGGGTTCAAATCCTGCAGGGGTAACATTTTGGCATTGGATTTTTTTTCAAGCCAATTATGGGAAAAAAACGGGAATGTCAAGATCACAGTCCAGTACATGAACATTCAATGGAGGATGCAGATACAGCCATGAATTCAACATATTCAGATCTAGATATTGTGTGAACTAAATGAGTGCGAGTCGATGATGTTAGTCATTCTAGTTTCTCATGATAAACATTTCTGTCAGATCTAGAAGTGGTTTTCCTTTTGTAAAGGGGGATATCCACAGGAAGCAAAAATGATGCTACGTCATTGAACGTTTGCATTTCTGGCTCGTAAATGACGTCATAGCAGCATTCTGAGTAAACCAATCCCAATCAATGACAGCATCTTAAAGTAGGCCTACTTCTACAGCATATTCCCCAAATACCATGGGTTCCCCAATCAATCACTAAACTGAATCTAAAAAAGCTAGCAATGATCGAAATTTTGTTCCTGAATGAAATATCCCGTGGACACCGTGAATAAAGTTCAGAAAATACTTCCATTTTTTGGGAAGTCAGAAAATTCTGACTTAAGTTTTACGATGGTTGTTTATGAGAAAATTATTTTTAAGTTTTTCAAATTTCTGGAAGAAACCATTACACACTTGATGGTACATAATAAGTTCTTACAGTATTGAGATCTGATCTATGTGGAGATCTTACAGTTTAAATACACTGGTAAAAATTTGGTAATTTCAAAACTTTAAACACACATAATTATTGAAATATCTATCTAGATCCTAAAAAATGGAGAGTATTTTCTGAACTTTATTCAGGATGATCGAAGATACTTCATTGGTGACTCGTAGAGATTTTCCTTATTGATGGAAACAGGGTTGCTTCATGACTATTTTGGGAATTTTTCCATGTGAGATGAAAGATATTATTTTCGCATGGAGGTGAGATTTCACCCATGCCAGGTGAGATTGAAACAAACTTTGGAAACGGAAGGTGGGGTGGAGGCAAGAGTATTAGGCTTGCACAAGTCTTGTAATGAATTAAGTTTAGACTTGCACAAATCTAGTAATGAATTAAGTTTAGACTTGCACAAGTCTGGTAATGAATTAAGTCTAGACTTGCATAAGTCTGGTAATAAATTAAATTGAGACTTGCACAAGTCTGGTAATGAATTAAGTTTAGACTTGCACAAATCTAGTAATGAATTAAGTTTAGACTTGCACAAGTCAGGTAATGAATTAAGTTTAGACTTGCACAAGTCTGGTAATAAATTAAATTTAGACTTGCACAAGTCTGGTAATGAATTAAGTTTAGACTTGCACAAGTCTGGTAATGAATTAAATTTAGACTTGCACAAGTCTGGTAATGAATTAAATTTAGACTTGCACAAGTCTAGCAATGAATTTATTTAGACTTGCATAAGTCTGGTAATGAATTAAGTTTAGACTTGCACAAGGTCTGGGAATGAATTTAGACTGGGCAACAACATCAACGAGTCACCAAAGTGGAATTCTTCACTCCTTGATATTTCACATATTGAGGGGGTGACCAGTATTCAGTCAAAATCCATATTTTATTCAAATATTGTGGAAAAAGCAATTAATATTTGCCTTAGTATATGCAAATTACTGCGACGTCATTCAAATATAAATTTAGATGGGTTATAGTGCTTAACTTATGAGGGAAGTATTCGATGGATAGGATATGTGTTGTCATGTATCACAATTTTGTAATTACAAACTGTACATTCAAATGAGCTACCGCGTGAAAACCCCTTTACTCTTTATTATTTTGTTCTTTCCAGTACTGGCCCCGCTGTGTGCGCAGATAAAGGATGGTGCCTCGGTGCTTCTAGATATGACGTCAAAATATATCACCAAACTCCTGAGAACCATGTCCGAGTCTATGGGTATCGCTCATGTTTCAGCACTAGATCCTTCTTTTGAAGAAGACTCGTCAAACTACAACACCTCTGTCAATATGCATCCACCATCCAGTGTCATGTTACAAAGTATAAGAGACATTGTCAGTCAAGAAAATCTAACAAACGTCGGCATTATTTACGACAACACATTCGGTGAGTATCAGCTGTGTTACCACGGATAAAGAGCGAGCTACAATGGGTCACTTGAGGACGGCAACAACGTCATTGTGCCATACGAAATACCACATCTATTGTAGTCTACTGTTTAGCTCGCATAATTGCAAAGTACTAGTTTGTCATTCCAGTTTTTTCTGTAATAAGATCTACACGAAGCTGGTAATGTTGGCATTAGGGATAGCAACTTTTTTTTGAAAAAAAAGACAGCAAGAAAAGTTGAACTGGGGGCCTCCGGGCTTGCAGTCAGATGGTCTCCTTTCCGAGTTAACTTGGCAAGTGTTAGCCAAAGGATATTCAACTTGACCCAGGTTGTTGCTCCAATTGACTTTTAGAATTGTTGATTTTTCTACAACCAATAGAACTTGATCCTTGCCGCAAGTAACTTTTTTGTTGAAATTAATTTTGCTACCCCTTATGTAAGCCTTTATTGCGAATATTTGTGTAATTACGAAAAACTTAATTTAATTTAACTGTAAATTGACAAATTAAAGAGAGATGAAACCATAGGTAGATCAAGAGTGAAATGAAGGGGTCTGAAAATAAAGGGAGGGGCTCCTCAGCTATTTACATTATATGGTGTCCAAGAAGGCAATCATCTACAAATAACGTGTCACCAATGCTATTATTAGCTTTAGTTCTTTCTGTTGGACACCCTCCAGTTAGTCACTGGCACAATCAGGCTTCTAATCCCAAGGGGTGACAGTAGATGCTCATTGGTGTTCTGTTTGTACATTGGCCCATGTAGAGGTGAAATGGAGGGTTCCTGTAGTTAGCTATAATGTTGGAGGAGAGTGGCCATGCCAGCCGCCAGTATCTGCTAGAAACTGTTATCAGCACCTCCAGTGAAGTGGTCTTACTGGTGCAGAACACAAACAAACAACTTCAGTACAGCCTTTATTGAGAAGCTCCTAGACTGCTGAAAGGAGACATGTTGAAGAATACAGAAGTCACAGCCCACTGGATGGGGTTCACACAATGATACAGTGGTAGTTCTCATCCATATCCAAAGTGCACACACTATTCTAGGCATTGCTGAAACAGCTTACTATAACACTTAAATACAGCAAAACTGGAATTCTGCTAATTGAAGTCATAGGTGAGACTACAACCAAGAAACTGGAATGGACTCAGCCATAAAACCCCAAAATGCAAGAACAAGGCACAAACATATAGTCAAGTGAATAACAGTACAGCACATCTGCATTTACTTCTTACAGTCCTTAAATGATTCCGGTTGCATTATGCTAACAGGTTAGGTAACAGAAGGGCAGTGAACTGCCTCCTCCTTCTGGGATCTGAAAGTATTGCCAGAATGCTCAGTATCACCAGTTTGCACTTCTGAGAGTATTTTCAGCAGATCTATATGATCACCACTCCTGGTCACCTGAGAAGTTCCTGCTGTTTGCTAATGACACTTTAACAGTCTGGTGGTCTCTGGTGGTCCTACTTTCCAAGGAGTGTACTCTGCTTACAGATGTGAACCTGACCAGTCACATATCAAGTGTACCTTAAAATATTTGTTCCCCTAAGGACCTGGAGTGAGTTTTCCTGCTACTTTTCAGTACAGATTTACCAAAGTTAAGGCAGGGGAACTCACTAACCACATTTGAAACCACTTTCATCTCAAATGGGCTACACACAACATCTGGATGGAAGGGATTGAGTAGGAATATCACTCTGACATGGCAAGTCATGGTTTGTCCAAAATAACCATGGATCATGGCATGGGGGTCTGACTTTCCAACAGGGGGTGTGATGTGATGGGGGAATGCTGATTGATCAATAAAAAGAGGGAACCACATGATTTAGGTATGATCAGTACATGTACCCAAGGAGGGGTCCAGTCAGCTTAACTATACATTACTGTTAACCAGATTAACTGCATTAAGTCAAATCAATGCAGAATCATTTTCACTGCCCTTCACATGTATTATTAACCTGTTACAAACACATGAACATCACAGAGAGAAGATAAATTGCTCCGTTCTTGAGATAGCGCAAATGAAAATACAACAGCATTTCGGCCTGAAAAAAAAACATTCACAGAGAAAGCAACTCGCCTTCGCTTTGTGAGCCGTTAAGTTTACCCCCTTTCAGAAACCATAGTGAGGAAAATACAAATATGTTCGGGACAGATCTGTCTTCGATTCTATTATTGAGGAAGCTATTCATTTCCTGTTTCCATACCTCTCTGCTCAAGGGTGCATGTTTATAGCGTTTTAGTGATAATTGCCTGCACTGAATGCAAGAGAAATCAATAAAGCTTCAAAGAGATATTTCCATCTTAATGGATTGAGACTCGGACACCTTCTGTTAAAAGGAAAATTATTCTACCTACAATAGGGAAATATTGCTGTCATTTATTTATTCTATGACATAATCGTGACGAATACCGGGTCGAAGTTGACCAAGATACCCATTCCCTCCACTGGAATTAACAATTATTGTGTCTTAAAATATGTTTATATAATATCATCTCCAGTGGTAAAATTTATTCAAGAAAATGGATATCACTTTTCAAGGTTTTTTACCTCGAAAGAAAAGATATCACATGGAACGCAGATTTTTATCCCTGACAAATGAGTAACAAAAATGAATCTACTGACAATTTAATCGGGTTTCCACTTTCTGAGTATCTTTGAAAGTAGTGTAACCACTCGCTCAAAATGAAATAAGTAACTGGGGACTCCGTCACCAGTGAGAGCTTAAGTTTCCTTAAGAACTCGATGTGGCAAATGCCTGATATTATACGGTTAACTTAGAGATCTACACCTAAATTACGAAGATTTCCATATTTTGTTGGAATAAGTAGATTCACCACAGCACACAATGAACAGAGCCCACGGGAGTACAATAATGAAGCGAACCACTGCTCATTAGATGACTTTCTTGCATGCAGTGTGATCAACTTTCTTTAAGTAATCCTATCTTATGACACAAAGTGGAGACTGTTGTAACTTTACCTGTAGCATTTCTAATAAAAAGAGTTTACGCTTGTAATTAAGTAAGCAGCAAGCAACCGCTCTAAAGTTCTACCTGTGGCAAAAAGTAAAAAGTTATTTGTCTCTACGATGCCATTGACTGGCGCTCCCAGTACGGACCAATTTTTTGATTTCATGGAGGTTCCAAGAAAAATGAAGATTAGATCCACCACTGGTTACAGATTCGTTAATGTTATCAAGGGGTTCTTGAATCCTAAAAGATAATGCGCAAGCAATACTGATTGCTAAAAATTATCTGGCTCCGTAATACATGTGTGCCAAGTAATACACGAGCGCTATCGTGCGAAAGTGAAAAAAGGATTATAGTTTGTCAATAAATGTATGAATCGTATCGACTGGAACTCAACCCACCAGTGTACTGTACAACCTTTAGTTCAATAAAATCGAAAGTCACATTTGTTTTAATACAAACATTGATCCAAGTTACCTCTTTGTTTCAGTATCAAAACTTCTAATTAAATGGTATTTCTATTCCACAAAATATAAGTTTTTCTTAAAAAAAATTGGGGGACACAATTCCTTTTCGTGGGGCCACCGATACCCCTGTTTTGGACTTCTGGTGACATCTGCCCAGGGTTGATCCCTTTGCATGCTTTCTCCCTTGTGTGATCCTCAGATTCACCTCTGGTGTGACACCTACTGACTGTACAGAGATCAACATGGCAGCTGAGCCTTTTTGGTCCACTTACTTGGAAATGTGTCCACAAGCATTAGTTGAGGTTCGGGGCTCGAACCCACTACCATCCGTGCAGTGGGCAGGGTGTCATTTTAGAATCTGAGCTCAGTAGCCCAACCGGGCTACCATTGCACAAATCCAGGTAGCCCAAAGGGCAATTCTGGCAGCCCAATTTTAAAATGAAATGACTCAAATTCACATCCAGACTTTTTGTCAATAAATATGTAAAACTGAAACAATTGTGAACTGATTGTCAACTTTGTATGATTGTTGATTTAAATAGGGCCTCTAAGAGTCAAAAACAAATTTTATTGACCTTCATCTGCACTTTGGGTTGGCAGCCCAGCTGGGCTACCAGTTCCTGGATCCAGGTAGCCTGAGATAAATTCTGGTGGCCTCAGGCTACCACTAAATGATACTCTGAGTGAGCACAGCGCTGTATACCTTTCGACCACTCCGGCTCGGCACAAAAATATAAGTTAACGATTAAAAAAGTAAACTATCTTTCATTTGAAAAAAAAAGTGTCTCCAATAAACAAAGAAACACTAAGGCGCAGCTTTTAACAATATAAAAACACGAACAAAGGAAAAAAACCCTGAAATATGCTCTCATTGTTTTCCATGGTAACGACTCTTTTTAAGATGGATAGAAATATGCAGGCACAGACTATTTTCTATGATATGACATATGAAATGTGAAAATGGAGAACAACTGAATTCATCACATTCATGACCAATACTGATGTGCGCCATTTAAAATTAGTTTCTGTTGCTCTGTTGCAAGAGTTGTGTTATTCAGGTCTCTATCCCGCTCTATCATACGCAAACAAACAAACAAATAACAACAATCTTTTTTTTACGTTTTAGATTTGGACAACAAGCCTAAACGGCTTCTGCGCAATATTCCTGCCCAACACCTGTACTTAAGAATGGCCACAACGGACGATGAGATTGTGGATCAATTGGAAAAAATAAAAGCCGTCGAATTACAACACCTCTTTCTAGCATCCAGCAATGTTCACGCAGAAAGATATCTTGGCATGGTATATTTATGCAAAATTCTTAATGATAATCACTGCTTGGACGACTATTTTGTGATCATTATTTTTGGACCGTCATGAAACTATGAATGTTGGCACGTGAAACTTATTGGATGAACTATTAACCTGCAATCAGTAAAATGTTGCAACTTATATAATTGCATTCGTATTCTTCTCAAATATCGTAAAAACATTGATGATTGTTGTCTTTGAAAATTTTACAATATAGATTGATTCCAGCTCTGTGACAAAATTGCAAAGCAACTGTCCAAAAGTCTTGTAATTGAGAAAACCAAACATGATGGTGTTCTTTTCATTATATCCTTTGTGGAAATTATATTCCTATCTTCATAATTTTCTCCATTTCTTCTAGACTGGGAGGCATTTAACATTAAAGGCAGCAGTTGAAAAATCTGATTGTATCGTGCTAAAAACGAATTTGAAGCTGTTAGGTGAAAACACAATTTGTTTTTCAGGCAAACGAAAAAGGAATGATGAGTTTCAGGTTTAGCTGGTACGTCCTGACCAAGGTAAATGCCCAGAAACAGTGTCTTCTAGCTCCTATTTTCTTTAAATTTAGCATGGAAAGATGATGGAATGAAATGACGTATTTTAATCAGAATTCCTTCTACCGTTTCCTATTTTTCAATTTACAAGATGGATCAAATCTTTCAGGATGCGGATATGACATGCAGAGGGTGCAACAAAAGCAGTAATTTCGTGTTCATGACTGGTATTCCAGAGGAAGGGCCGATGATGAAATATGTTGATTTCATAAAAGGAGCAGAAGATCCCATATTCGGTCCTGATGATTTGGAGGTAGTGAACATTCTCTTGTACACAAGCTGAAAATATCAATCATATTAAATGATTAGATTTTTCATTTTGTTCTCAATCTTAAATTCTTTACACATGGGATCAAAACTCTCCCATCAAATAAGACCGTTTGACTTTTAGGTGGGAAGTGCTTTCATTTTTGATCTCATGAACATAATTGGAAAGACATTGGACACACTTATTAAGAACGGTCAATGGAATGAGATCAAGTACACTGACTGCTTCAATTTTACTTCCACCGATATGACAGTTTGGACTCAGGCTACTCACTTCAAGCAGCAGATACTACAGGTAAGTTGTAAAAAATATTTAAGATGACATCTATTGTGCTTTTGACAGAGTAACTATTTGCAGAATATTATATGTGTTATTACTTTGCTGCTTTGTACTAGGCATTGTTCTCTGGGCAGACCCCTATTTAGGTTTATCGCAACATTATTATTGGTCTGCATGAAGAATCACTTTGAAAGGAATTGCAACAAATGTTTCCCAATTTAGAACATAAATGTAAAAACTATCCTCCCTTACAAAATATTTGCTGGTCTCTAGATGAATCAAAACGGAGTATTTGGGAAGATGGTCTGGGATCCTGTAAATGCCAACGGTGAGCAAGAGATACGAACTGAGATCAAGAGACTTACTTTTGAAAATGGACGAGAAAGCGAGTCTCAAGTGGTAAGTAATAGAGTAATTATTGCATTTACGTTCAGTTTAATTACTTGATTCAACTACGATGTGCAAGCAAAATTCAATGTTTCAAAAGGAAATGCTAACATCATTCTAATTAAACCGTTTATGCATTTGAAAAGCTATCGCTATACTCTCACTGTTTGCGAAATCGCAACTTAAATTTCTAGCGAAAATAAATTCCTTTCTTCCCTAAATATTCATTTACATTTCCTAATAGGTTGGGAACTGGTCCATGAAGGAAGGTCTTTACGCATACGATCATTCAATCACAAACAAGAATATAAGAAAAACATACAGAATCGTAACAATGGAGGTATGTAAAGAATCTGTATAACCATGACTCTTGTTGCCTTAGTTAGTTTCCAAGTTCGGTAGATCCCCTTCCTCGCTTCTTTGCCAGGATGAGATTCACTTCTAAGTGCAATATCCGTAGACCTTCTGGTGACCAGTATGACAGATCAATCCATTTTACCAGGTACAACGTATGTAATTTTAAAAACATGTATGCGAGTTCTTTCATAGCTAATGACATAGTTTGTTACGTAAATTGGTTTATTTCAAAATAAAATGAGTGGCCTGAGTTCTGAAAGTTAAAAAAAAGCATTTACCTCAAATTGTACCACTGATATAAATTGAAAACATACCTGTGTTATTAATTTGTAGGAAGAACCTTTTGTGTTCAAAACAAAAGAACTTCCTGTGGATAAAAATACGGGTGAATATTACAAGGATCCCGTAACCGGGTACTACTACTATGGATACTGCATTGAACTCATCTACAAAATCCAAGAGTCAATGAAAGTAAATAACCTAAGACTTATTTTTCAAACACGATCTTCTGCGAACAATCAACAACCAAAAAATATTTTTGATAATTATTGAAGTAAATTAGAATGTCAATGTCTATAGTCTTCCTATCAGTATCTGAACTCAAACTTTCATTTTTTTTTTGGAACATTGAAAATATTTTATCAATAAAATTGTAGTTTAATTTTACCATCGTGGAACCTCCAGACGGAAGATACGGCAGCATGAAAGACGATGGCTCTTGGGATGGAATGATTAAAATGCTGATCGACGACGTAAGTAAAATATTAAAATATGCTTTATTCACATTACAGTTTCACCGTATGTGGCCAATTTCTCCTCACAAAGAAACCATGATATCGATAGGGGGAAATGTAAATAGGCATCATGGGCGCCACCGAAATCTGCTGATGCATTGTGCCAGAAAGTCTTGAACCTAGATTTCCTTTCCGAAGGCAACACCCTTTATATATTTTTGTGATAAAAAATACATCCAAGGCGCCAACAGACAACTACTTCTCAAATCTTTCAGGAGGCCGATATTGCTGTCGCTCCATTATCTGTTATGGCAGAGAGGGAAAATGTGATCGACTTCACTGTGCCGTATTACGATCTCGTCGGAATCACGATATTAATGAAGAAGCCCGAGTTCAACTACTCAGTTTTCAAGTTTATGACTGTACTGGAGGAAGCTGTATGGGGGTGGGCTATTTAACGGATTCATTTAAATGACACAAATTTATCATGATCGTCTTAAGATATTGATTTACTTTTGTTGCTTCTTATTGTACGAAAACAATTACACGAATGGACCAAAATGTCAAAGTTTAATTTGTCCCACTACAACTACGCCTGAGCCGTTGGTTATATATTATCTGTTTTTTCCAACAGGTGCGTGTTTTCAGCGTTTATCATCGTCAGCATATTATTGGCAGTATTTGACAAGTACTCACCGTACAGCTATCAGAACAATAAAAACTCCTGGGACGGACAAGGGGAAGAACCAAGGGTCTTCTCACTCAAAGAAGGGTTATGGTTTTGCATGACTTCTCTTACACCACAAGGTAACCACATAGCAAGTTCATTTTACGAACATGTTCAAATGGCGAAGCAATGAAAAAAAGATAGCTAGCAATAATAACACCCCAGCGTTGAACCGAATTGGTGACTAACTTTTCCCATACAGGTGGTGGAGAAGCTCCCAGAGCACTGTCTGGAAGACTAGTGGCAGCCACATGGTGGATGTTCGGGTTCATCATGATTGCTACTTACACCGCAAATCTGGCAGCTTTCCTCACAGTAATTTTTTTTCTTTCTCATTCTCTTTACATTTTTAGCTTTGTGAGACAGAGGAATCAAAACTAACGAATGCGATTGTAACAGAAACATTATGGTCTTTGCGTTTACAAAGTGTAACAGAAATAGAATCTAACTATTGAAGTAAAACATTCTCACTGATTTTAGGTGTCTCGATTGGACCAACCAATAGAATCTCTTGATGACCTTGCAAAACAGTTTAAGACGAAGTATGCACCGCAGCGATCCACGGCGACTGAAACGTACTTTCTACGAATGAAGGATATTGAAGATAAATTCTACACGTAACATCAACTTAATAAATATCAATTACACCATGCCGGGGGGGGGGGAAAATCTATTGTTCTCAGCTGTGCCTTATTTCCATGAAACACTCGTCAGGCATTGTTTAAAATATTTAATGCACTCAGAGGTATTGGTTAGTGTACTAACAACGCACTCGCTCGCTACGCTCGCTCTGTGCATTATTGTCCACTAACCAACACCTCTTCATGCATTAAATCTTACTTAAATAATTCCGGTACCTTTCGTCTATTCAGAGAAGGGCAAATTATATCTTTATAATTTCCCTTCCTCTTGCTATTGTCTTGGTGGCACCTGCCACAAAATGTGACACTCGCCCTGTCTGCACTCGACTTTCTGAAACAAATGGTCTGAAAAGGAATTCAGTACAGGTATGACACAACATTTCAGGGTAGAATTGACTGAAACTTACTAATATAGTGACAAAAATTCTGTAATATTAATTAAAATGCCTATAATTTTGGTATTTTTTACCTTGTTTTGAAGACATTAACCATACTGCTAAATCCGATTTTGGGCCATTTTCAAACAAAAAAAATCACACATAAACACTAGCCACAGAAATTAATTCTTTTAGCTACAGACAGACATATATCCAGACAATATGCAGTAAAAATTTCAGACATATATTTGTACTCCTTCATAGTAAAAAAATTAATCCAAAATGAGCAGTGAGCCAATGTATATGGTTAGCTGACCAGGGAAGGCCAACTGGCTCACTCCGTGTCACAGTGGCTCTCCCCAGTGCGAGGTCTTTTAGGTGTACTGATAATACTCAGATATGACCGAGTATAGTCTACGCTTTCCTGGACCTTTGGTACCTAGGATCCTCTGAGGAAGGTCTTACGTCCGGTCACACATAAGCAAGATGTATGTAGAGTTGATAAGGTTT
>JBCAUG010481319.1:0-15413 GCA_038406175.1 Haplosyllis leylae
TTTCCACTGATAACATACCACAGTATTTACATGATTACTACGTGCTACGCAACTTTGGGATTCTAGCCGCTTTCAATGTGAACATATAATAAGATCGGTATCTGAATATAGTGGCCAGGGGACACATTCGAACAATGCAGTGAAGATGCTATGAGAAATATGAAATCTTTGCCAGTAAATGGAGCGTGTAATGCAGTCTTACTACTTCAAAAAGTAACAACCTCTAGAAAAATCCATATTTAACGGCACAACCTTCCTTCACAGCATCACATTCTACCTGTTTCTAGGTTAATTAAATTTGGCGTATTCGGACCGTCAGATGTGCGGTGAATGTTCTTCATGCGATTGAAGCGCTCACAGAATCGAACAACACGAGACTCAACTGTGATGGGAAGTTAACACAGCTTCAGCGTCATTGATCAAAATGTCATGAGAAGAGTCACTTGATCTCCGACTTCAATTCACTTTGCTTTTTTGGGACCGTTTGCAAGTGGCGAATTGATCCATAAGTTCGGTTAAACCAGGCTGAAAATGAGCTCATCCTGTTCTCATATCGCTCCATGAATACCATTTGGTTCTGGCGGGTCAGATTTTGTGTGCGTGGTCTGCTCAGAACATTGGAAATCTCATTTTGCCTCAACATGTCAGATGTTTATGGAGAGAAGGGAGTCGAGAAAAGTCTAGTAAGAAAGACTTATTCGATTGGATAACCTAATATGTCCCTTGGCAAACTGTTCTCAATGCGTTTGTGAAATTAATCGGGTTGGTGTGTCCCACAAAGGTAGTTTTTTCATCACATATTAAGGTCGGAGGCTAGATTAAATCGAGGAAACTAAATCTGCCACCAAAACGTGAAGTTTATTTACGTCTCCAGAGATCACAATATCCCAGGGACCTTGCAAGTGATAAAACGCTGTGGCCTACAATTAGGACGTCTTATTTGGTCTATATGGGCTGAAGGTCTATCTACTGAAGAAAAGAATCACTTTAACGCCATAGTAGAATCTACTGAGTGCCTAAAATTGCATAACCGTGTAATGTGTTTGGTCGAAGTGTATGGTTCCTCACTGTTGATTGAGACTCGTAGAATGATTACGACTGAAAAGCCTCCAAGTACATGCCTTGAATACTTATGAAGGCATTCTGCTGCTTTTACCAGGCTATCTAATAAGGCTTCATCACCCATTCGAAACACTGGAGGTATTTCTGTATTGGCCACGGGAAACTATAAAGGGAATTAATCTTACCCAATGTAACTTCCTCGCAGGATTTCCTCCACTAAATTAGATGGATCTACTTAAACCAAAAAATAGTATTCCCCCCAAAAAATAGATCTACTCTTGACATCAATGTTTTTGTGTGTCTCATAGTTTAAACTTACAGTGTGAGCAATTTCGTGGGCCATGACCAAAGAGACCCAGTATTTATTGGAAATGGAAGACTTAATATCATCATGTAGTAGTGCAGTCTCGCGATAAAGTACGAGGCCCCAGTTTTCCATAGCACCTGCGCTGAAATCCGGTATGGCAACGTGGTCTGAAAAAATCAACAGAAAATAATTAATATGACGTCCCGTCGGGAAAAAAACTTTGAAGTTGCGAAGTTACGTTGGTTTGATCAATCTTTGTTCGATACATTTGTGTGATGCTTTCATCCTGGAGTTTCTTCTGTGATGGATAGTTTGTTATGGAAGAATGACATCCAAGAGGACGCGTATTGGCGATAATATTACTCAATGTCGTTATTTACTGTGCAGGGTCCGATGGTCAGGGTGTAATCTGTTCCGGCGGAAGAACAGAAGCTCTATGGGTAATGATTGGTGCAAATTATGTAATAAAGATATTATGAGAAAGGAGGGGAAAGGATGTAATGAAATTTGTTCCAATCAATATTTATCACCGAGAGGACATGAGTAATGATATTTAAGGTGCGTAGACTTTGGCCTTAAAGCATTGTGATTGTGAAGTGTGCGTAGTGTAAATGTTTCCTTAACAAATACCAGAGCGGTGATCATGCCATCAATCATCTGGTATGCCATTGTGGATATGTCAGGGGTGCGAGTGAGGCGGGCCACTATTGCTGAGAGTTTATCGCACGTGTTAAAGCTATATCTACTTGTACCACGTTACAGAAATAGGTATCGCTTCATCAATCATGATTTGGACGGATCGAGAAGCTTATGTTCACACCTATCCGACAGAGCTACAACAGCAATTTTCTTGGATGATATGGGTGACCAACCCACGACCTCAGCTCTGAAGCATCGCTCCTGGTTCTGCCAAGACTGTTCGCCTGTCTGTTGTCACATAGTCAATGAGCAGCATGTGTACACTGGCTTTTCAGACTACGCCCAATGTCTCATTGGTGAAAGCAATCTCATTCTGACCAGGTCCATATTATCGGCATTATATCCAAACATTAGTCCCAGAACTTAAGTGGACAAATTAACTTAGATGAGTAGTGCGGAGTTTGTCGGGCCAACATCTACAGTTTACTCAGCTTGCCCAAAGAACACTACACTGTGCAATTAATGACTATCTCTTCCTGTTTCTTGAATTTATAGAGATGTGACCAAAATAATCTCTATTTAGAGTTTGGGATGGAATTGAGTTAATGTTAATGGTGAGCAAGGGAGTGATTCTTCTTTTTGATAGTGTCAGTTCCATCTCCGCCTTTTAATGTCTCCGCCGAGTCTAATGGTTGTACCCTTCTGTACCAAGTGTAATCTTTCAATGCATTGACATTCTGCTCAAAACCTTCAAAGAACTTCTGGGTGACATTTCAAAAAGATATTCTGTTGGAATCTCACTTAATCTCAAAAGCATAAGGGAAGGATGTGTTTCACTTACCAGCTTTAGGCACAACTTCAGGAGTATCAAAATATACAGCAAAGAAATCATAGGCTTTACCAGCAAATTGCAGAGCATATTGGGTTTGCTCATAGGTGTCTGGCTGCGACCAAATGCGAATCTAGAAATAAATTGTACCACAAATTAAAAGTCATAGATAATCCTTGAATGTACCCAATATCGAAGGATTTTTTTATACTTATAAGAACAGCATGCACTTATGAATTGCCAATAAACAAAAGTTACACAGCTGGATCTGAAAATGGCAACGCAAATTGCTTACCTCAGGCCCATTTTCACTTTTTTGTTCTCTAGATTTAAAATCAGCAATTACAAAAGCTAGCAGGTATGTTGACATCACAGGTGTAGTGACAAATTTATCCTTTCTCCAGTTCTTTGTGGTGGTGATAGTTTCTTCAATTGGCATATTTGATAAAGCTGTATATTCTGTAGAAAAATCATTAATTGAGTCAATCGAAAAGAAGTGTGTCTATATTTGAATGTTATTGGATGAATTTTATTTGCTCTTGCCTGAGACTCGGTATCATTTACGTTTAAGAGAACATTATTGTGGGAAGTATGAAAATATGAACTTGATAAGGAATTCCATTTTGTAAAAAAAAATTGCTCAAGGTTCATGGAAGACTAAGAAAGCTGAAACTTTATCGGTTTGATCTCAGGGACAACACCAGCACAAAACATGAAAGGGCTGATATTTGGTACAAATCAGCCAGAAATCTCCGAAAGGGCACAGTACTCTGGAAAGAAGCACGTTCCTTGCAAGCCCAAGAACAGAGGTCATAGTATGAAAATGAACCAAGATTATGAGTGTCATTTCAAGCCTAACTCTAGTGCGCTGGGGTCTGAAGCTGTCAGAAACAATTTTAGAGCCGTTGAAACTGAAGAAATGCTTCTCAGGTAAAAACTTACATGGAAGTTTCACTCACAAAACTACGTTGAAATTACTTCAACATGGAAATGGAAACGTAACAGGAATGCCAGAGAGGAGCATGTCCTTAGACAGCCCGAAGTGTGTCACTCTGAAACTAATTGACTAGAATTGGCTCAAGCATTCGCAATTTCAATTAGAAACCATTTAGCCATTCGGTTAGGTGCAGAAATGGAAACACTGATCAAGAAATGTCGAGAATGAATTTTTTGCCTGTCACGAATAGGAGGCAGATGATGTTGTTTTGAAAATAACGTTTTTAAATGTGATTTAAATCTACGCCATGGAAGCGATGGCAGTGATTTAAAGGAATTGCCAGGAAAACCGGCTTCACTGCTTTGCGATAAATACATCAAGAAACTGGTAATTATTTCCTTTTCCAGCACTAATTGGATGCCCATGGCACCGAAACATCTCATCTCTCCGTAACTATTAGAAGACAGTACCCTTGGAACTTTATTTTTGGTCCCGCTTAAAAATAGGATACATTTGCGTTTACATTAACTGCTATATAGCTGAATTTTACAATTTCGACAATTCAATTTGACAACTGCATCAAAAATAAATCACTAATATGAAATTATAAGCATTGATCACAACACTAATTGAGGTTAAATGTTTGTAGTTGGACTAATGAAACAAGCCACTCTTTTGAAATCTTGCATGCTTTCTTTCTTTTGCAGTGCAAGAGTTTACCTATGCTTTAACATTTACACTGTGGGACCTTTCTGAATTTATTGTTTGGAAGATTTCATGTCCAAACTGCGGTAAATGAAAAACGGGAAAGAAACGGTTTAAATTCCTCCAAGGATTTGATCTTGTCACAGATGTAGTTAGTCTCTGAAAAACAGACAAAACTATCAAGCAACCATTTGCATTGACCATTTTGCTTCCAATTGTTGTTTGATGAAGTCATCGTCAACAAGTTCAAGATGACGGTTCGTGAAAAGAATAAACCAGTTGCTGTCGTCGATGGGCAAGCCGCAAAACTGTTCTCAAATAACTAAGAAGGCATATTTTTCCAAATTAGTCTCTTTCCCTCTGACTGTATGAATACAGGAAGGATCTGATATCGTACGTACGCATTTATCACTGTATACATTTTCCTAGCAATGATCTAGTATCCACATGTTTGGCTCCAACATCAAGCTGCCAACATCAATTTTTACTGTGGTAAGTTTTTGTTATTTAATTTAATTCTTATTCCGTGTAATTGTAAGCAAACATTCAGGACTTTTTCGCTTTGAGTTATTACCATAAGTTTTGAAAGCCCATGACATTACCACAAAACTGCTCCAATGATTCTGTACTGTATATTTAAAGCTGACCTCAAAATGTTTTTCTATCAGTGCCTCATAAACACTTAAATATAATGACTTTCATTTCATGATACTTTTCCCACTAGTTTGGGTAATTTTCAGCATCTTTTTTTCACTTGGAAAGATATCCAAGAAGTTTACTTATAATTTACAGAAATTTAATTTACATAGTAACGTAAAAGAATGTTTGTGTTGAATTTTGAATAAATTGAAACATGTCCTTTCATATTTTCTAAAACGGATTTCTTAAAGTCGCTTCTTCAAATTGGACAAAGAAACATAACAGAAACAGTGGGAAGCAGATGCAGTACCCGTTGCCAAAAACAAACATTATCCACTCGGACCCTAATCAATATTCAAGGCAAGTGGACAAAAAGAGGTAAATGTAATTGTTGTATATTAGGCGGCTTTGACTTATCCCTTTCTACCAGTAAAGGACCTCCTCAGAAATATATTTCTTTGGTTCTTTGTTTCAAAAAATGAGTAATCCTCAAGACGAGTGGCATATTTACCATTTTAACAGTGTTTGCACGAAACTATTTAATTAAGAATTTTACGTAAATTCCATTAACTTAACTTTAAAATAGAACTTAGGAAATTTAATTTTGAAATCCATCAGTTCATTTGGTTGATAAAGCTGCAGTCCATGTCCGCCTCCATATATTCTAAAGTTTTCTCTGATAAAAAACCACCCTGATCATCTGTCTAGACTCAATAATCCCATTAAGCAAGTAATATCAATATAACAAATCTACTTACTTCATTACATTTGTCAGCTTTTTTCACTATTCCTCACATTTATTTTAAACTAAAAATGTATCATACTGAATTCACATTCTTACCTTCTTTGTGTTCAATGGAAACAGAAAAATTGGCTTTGAGGTCCGGTTCGTCAAAACATGGAAAGACTTTTCTAGCATCTATGGATTGTAGTTGTGAGGCTGCTAAGTATCTGAAAGTGGAAAAAATGACACAAAATTGTTCCTATGTGTGATGTAAAGGAGGCTGAATGGTAATAGGAAAGTGGTTAAATCTTGCCGTGTTCTTAGTGGACCTAAGGGGACTTACTCAACTAGGAAAATGAACCAAAAGTGGACAATACTTTTTAAAATGCTTTCTGTTACCTTTGACAATACAACTCTATCTGCTTCTGTAGGCTGTCCTCTCAGTTCCTTGCTTAGGCATGTAAATTATTCTGTCATTTAAATGATTTACTCGGAAACAGAATGAAAACTGGAAATTTTATGATCCTGCAATTTTAGGAAGTTTCACCTGGTCATGAGCATGAACCCACCATCTCAGGCAGGCAAATTAAGTTTGGTAGCAAAAATTTTGGGGGTGGGTGGGAGAGAGCAAACGAATATGTGGTAAGATCAAATTGGATCTTATTTTATCTCTGTGGTCTTAAGTATCTTTTTGCACTGATGTGTCCTTCGGATTAGCTATTGTCCGGGTTACTGCGTCCAAGCAGCCTCTTAATCGGGCTTTCATGCACTCGAGCTTTTCGTAAATAACAGAAATCTGATGTTTCTGGTTTTTTGTACACAATTGGCATTAAAGGATTTTAAAAAAGTTTCAGCAAAAAGTAAAGTTGCCTGCAGTTTGAAGTGAACTCACAACACTGACCATCACTGGTTTAAAAGTCTGATGTTTATCCAAATGTGCTAACCTAGACATGTGCTGAATAGGAAATCTTTAAATTAAATTTGGTTTCATGCAGCACGCCACTTTTTGGACCTGGATCATTGCTAGATTCAATAGAGCATGACTTTATAAGGATCCAAAAATCTGAGACTGGCAAGGCATGACAGATTAGTAGAGCTGGATAAGCATCAGACTTCTAAACCAGTGATGTTCAGTGTTGTGAGTTCAATTCCTACTAGAGGCAACTTTATTTTATGCTGAAACTTTTTTAAATGTCAGATTTGAGTTATTTACAAAACCTCAAAAGTCTCTGAGGACAGTGAAGTCGAGTTCCAGGTCATGCAAACAGTAACTAAACAGAAAGTTTGTAACAACGTACGTGACTTCACATTTCTCTTTGAAAGAGTTTTTATCCATTCTTGATTTAGAATAGCAAAATAAGCTGCCTCAGAAGCTTTATTCAATATACAAATATAGAATGGACTAAATATGTCATTGCAATACTTTTTTGAATTCCTCTTGAATATCAAATCTAATTTCAGTCACTCCTATTAATTTACATTAGCCTGATAACATTAGCTGGAATACAGGTGTAGCGATGAGTCTATGCTGTTTCTTGTGTTAAATTACGAACCTTTGCTTCTGTCACCCTTTTTGATCTCTTTCACCTTAAAAGCTTCATTCTTTTTCAAAGCCTAACTAACATAATGTTTTTGTAAACGTTGTATTTATTTCTACCAATACTCGTATCTGACATTTTTTTCTCAGGTGGAGACTCAGCTGAATTATTGTACCGTATGCGTTGTTGGAAGCCACTGCTTTCTTGTGAGCTAATATAGACACTAATTTAGAATCAGTCCGATGAGATAAGCGCTTTGAAAATATTCTATACTTGAGATTTTCACAAATGTGCCGGCCTAAAATGCATCGAGTAATTAGTGAGAGGTACTCAATTGCAAGTTGAATGCACCTAAGAAACAAAACGACATGTTTGGGTTTTGCCAATCTTTTTTTTTTTTTTTTTTGAAAACCCGCGATGAGGCCGATACATGAGAAATATTGGGAGACAGTGATAGCACAGTGACGACAAAACTTCGTGCATGAAGAAGACCCTTTTCTTGCTTCATGTGGACTCAAATTAGTAGTAATTTCATTTGATTGACTGTGGCAGAGACTGGAGCTCAGTGGAACAATAGAATTTTTGGGAGACGTTCAATAGAAGACAAAAACATCGATAGTGACAACAACAAATCTAGCAATCTATCAGGACTGTGTGTATTTTTTCCATTATTATAATCTCAATGGAAGCGACTACTTAATTGCGCTTTTAATGTGAGTAAGAAAGAATAACTGTTCAGTTTTCAGTGTCGTGAAGAAGACGTTAAGACGTTTCCCTGCACATGTAAACCACTACCATTAAACGTTTTTGTTCTCTATTTTATTTTAAAGGTTATGTTCAATACTTAAATGCGCACAAGTCAAGTCTCCTCAATTTAATTCACATTCTTGAGTTTTATACGTTTTATTGTACTTTTGATATTCAACATTTTAGCACAGATCTTTATTCGGATAGCATGTGAATTTTCTTATTTGAGATTAATATTTTTGTTAATTAAACTCTATCGTACATTTGCCATTTGTTAGTGTGTTTTGACAGTTTTCCGCCTTTCTTGCGGAAAATTCTTCTAATTCCCTGTAATTCACATTCTTGAGACAATAAAGTTTCTTATGGACCGATCAAAAAGCGTCAACCCTGACGCTCAGAGTGAACAAAACCTTAAAATGTTCAACAAAAGTGACTAAGGTAATATTTTCACAAGTGTCTGTCTATTAAAGGGGCGGTGCGGTACCCCTGGGCCTCTCACTGGTCCTGTCCCAAGTCCTGTCCAGGTGGGGGGGGGGGCCGCTACTCCAAGTACAGGTCTGGGGGAGGGTTGGGGTACCTCTAGTCTAGGTCGGGTGAATGGGGGAGAGGTACCCTCTATTTCTGCCTTGGAGATACCATGACCAGGATGGATGTGCAGTTTGCTTCTGGCGTTCACACAGGAGGACTTTCTTGTGGTATTTACGTTTTTTTTAATACAAAATATTTTGACTACTGGAGAGAGTATTGCATGAAACCATGTCGTTTCCTATAATAATTATATAGTGAATCCTAATGGTGAAGGAGAATTTTTTTCAAAATATCTAATTTCTTAATGGGGAATTCGCGAAATTGGCTCAACTCATTACAAAAAACAGGTCAATGACAGTCAATGTGTAGCCATTTCCATTTTACTAATTGTATGCTTCCGAATTAAATTTCCATTAGAACATTCAGAAAGTCTTCTCTAAATAAATAGAGCCATCTTAAAATATTGAGGACCACGGCTCTGATAATGCAGCTGAGATTTTTCAAAGAATTTAGTCCACCTAAAGGCATTTGAAGAGCACAGTTATTCTTACCAAAGCTGATATCTAATTATTCTCTTGTACCGCATAGCGTATAAAAACGTGCCTTTTTACATGTGCCATCACTCTTGAAAATAGATCAATTTGCGTAATGACTTATTTGACGCGATACTTATGAGATCTTCAATGGAAGTCAGTTTATTTACCTCTTTATATTGTATGATTTATGTTCCAACAAGTAATTGCAACGACGAAGGAAGCCAATGTAGCAGCTTTGGAGACAACGGGATCAGACTCAGCCACTGGCAAATCACAGCACAATCCAGGCTATACATTTCCAAACACTTACAGACCCTTGGATATTCAATAAGTTTCTTTACTTTTTGCTTGACAGCTCATCAGACATGATGTTGCAGCAAATGAAGTAGCAATTTAGGACGGTAATCATATTTTGGTAAACTTCATCTTCAGTTTATTGAGTCTCAATGAAGAGAATGTGCTGAACCGTCGACAGTACCGAAAATATATGGCTGTTCAAAGATAAACAATAAATGACCGGAGGAAGAAGGCATTCACTGTGAATACTTATAATTAGCCTTTTGGACTTCTACAAAACACACAGTACCATTCCTGTCACGATAAAGAACATTGACTTCTCCCGGGTGATTGTTCAATTAGCAACAGTTCTTTATTTTACCCTTTGAAGCTGTTTTCCCATTGCTAATCAGTCATACACTGATCAAAAGGTAATGTTTCCTTCCTTATGGCAGACTTGCAGACTCCTGTTTTCGTTATTTCCATAAGTTTACGAGATGGCCGTTTCCTGTCATGCCTTCACTTTCTGTAGATAGCCGCTATTTATCTTGGTACTTGTCTCATGAATATGATTAACCTTTTAACGGTTTAGTTGCATTGACTGCCGTCCAAATCTTGATAAGAATTTTTCTCTTGCAGAGGCATAACGCAGTTACATGTGCGAAAATTCTTCTGGAGTATTTCGAATAAAAGGGTGTTTCTTTTAGTTTTTTGGTGCTTAAGTTCCTGGCCAGGTAAAGTAGTACCAATACCTACTTTAATCAAGTTACAAAGATTAATTGCGCATAACAAGACTTTAAGTTTTATTGTTCGAGCAGAAAGACTCCTCATGCGTTGCTTTGACGTATTTGAGAGCCTTGCCAGGAAACATCAAGGCCCGAACGTTTTTATTTCAAATATCGAATAAAATGCTTTAGTAGCATTGTTCCAGGAAATTTTGTTGTAGATTCTTATTAAATATTTTCAATCATGTTTATTTAAACTACATGTCCAACTGCCGTTCTAAAAGAGAACAATTTCCAAAGACACACACAGAAGATGAGCATTTTTTAAACGTTCATCTTGGGTGCAATGAATTTTGACTTGCAGATATTATTCCTCGATAATGATTGCCCCATATTTTACATCTGCCAATGTCATTCTAACATCCCAAGTGTGGAGAATCATTAAGCTTTTCTTCTTTCTTTTTTTTCTTCAATTCACACAATAAATAGATGTCCCATTGAATGTAATGGATACATTTTTCCAACAGCCAGAAAAATACGCAAAGAATTTAACCGCCAGATACATTTCACATGATCTTACTTGCGACCATTATTTTTCATATGAATTGATATGATGATAATTTCTGCTCAGCAAGCATGTATCAATATGAGGCAATAGATTGATTTTGGAGTGGGTTGGGCAATTTTCAATTCCATTCGTTGTTGTACTCAGCGTAACCATTACCACTGGAAAGCTGTTATAATCCTCCTTGTTCCCAGGAGACTTAACAATACCAGTTCCCTTCAAATCTAATACCGTATGTCATTAGTTTAAATTATAATCTCCACTTTCAGACTGTAAATAGTCTGTATTTTTCGTATGAATCATCTTTATCCTCTTCATCCTTTCCCTGGTTACTTCATCAAAAATATTTCGACAGAGCAAACAAAAGCGACATTTATAGTGTTTATGGCTATTAGCGAGCACAAATATACCTCGCTATTCAAAGAGAAATCTGCTACCAAGGACACAGAAATAAATACCACGAGTGATGAGCCGCAGACTCTTTAGGAATAGATTAGGTAATTTGCAATTGCCTGAAAACTACTCTGAGCAATGTAAGGGCTCGTTTACACCAAGCGTCGTTGCAACCCGTTCTGGAACGACTTCATTGATTTCATTGAGAGCTGGTTAGTGTCATCGTAGCGTTGAGTCTGCGTTGAAGCTAATGTTTGACGTCAACCAGCCCTAAAAAACAAGTCGTTTAGATGCGGGTATGTTGCCAGGCCTTATAAATTACTTTGGACAAATAAATAAAGGTATGTTCACACGGATCGACGTTTTTGAATTGGGTTACTTGGATACTAATGAGTATTCATGTGATCATGATGATAATGATAACAACAACGACAATTTTTGTCATTATCGACAATGAGTTCTGTACTCATTCAAAACGACAATGACAGCATTTTGTTGCCATTGTTGTTCCTTGTGAATGTACCTTAGGGGGATAATGAATAATTTGGAAGAGTGTGTGATTTTGGAACCGAGCACGTTATAAGAACTTTCAAAGATAGACATAATTTACCATTTTAAGCAATTCTATTTTGAGCTTTTTGTTACCATTCTCTTTAATTTGTTCTAAATCAGCTCTTCGATACTGAAGAAAAATTACATTCCTGTCTGTAAATGTATTTTTGGCATGACATCGTTTCACAACAAACGTCATTACTCAACGTTTCCATGCTGCATTAAACAAATATTGACCAAATAAATTGGAGAGATAGGCAAAAAGTCTCTGTTCAGTGATTTGCAGCTTCCAATGAAAATTTCATGACATTCTCTGTACTGAAACTGGATTGTAGCTACTTTGCAGCTTTAAAAAGAAAGAAAGTAAAACTAAAACATCATTCTACCCTCGGAGAACTCTTGGCTCACAGAAACAGATTCTGTTTAATTTGATAAGAATTTCTCCAAGATGTGACTTATCTTCTACAGCCATTTCATTTCCGCGCGTCAAAATATATGTATGGCATTAAAGTCCATTTACAGCTCTCTAACGCAAAGGAATTTGCCAGGTTGGATTTACCCTGGTTCTTTTGGTTTCCCACTTCCACCACAGTGTTCTCCCCGGTGGGATTTTTGACTTCCTTCATCTGCAACAAACCATGGACTCTAAATTTGAAAGGAAAAATCCAACGGAATCCATCAACATTCGAGCCTATGCAATCACTGATCTATTTCAGCCATTGATTTGCTGCTCGAAAATGGTGTTTTGACAGATTGATGAACGCCTATAGTATCCACTTTTTGGAACAGTGCTCAACTTTGCCAGACTTCGTGTAGGAAATACCGTGACAGCTACATAGAAGTAGAATGGGTTGGTGGAGGAATGATTAACTTGGCTAGAAAACAATTTGTATGGCATGACTCTTAAATACCTTAAACATCCCTCTGGAATGTATCATCATTTGGTTGACACGTCACTTGTGTGCTCTCTAAAATATAAACTCCACAAGGGGGGAACATTCCATTACACCAAATGTACTGGTTGTCACATAAAGAACGAGAGTGGCTTTACCTTTGGAAATTGGTCGCATGAAACTGAAGTCTCAAGTCTCCTTAAATAATGTCGAATCATATATGTAAAAACAGTTCCTTGAGATTGGCGATGCTAATCGTTTCATTTTGCACATGGCGTTCAATCAAAAAGTAAATTGATCAACAGATTTGACTTTCACAGCAATTATTCACATCAAAACGACGAGGACCGGTATTTTCGTTACATGCGATTTTGCACTAATAACTTAAGCCTGTTTAGTATCATTGCATATGATTCACTTTTGATTATTGATGGCGTAAGATTCCACAAAATCGTTGGCGACATGAGAAAAAATCTCTGACCTTTACATGGTAGTCCAAGGTTATCAAAGAGATTTCTAGACGGAATCGATTCCCTCGAATGTTATTCATTTGGCTTAAAAAACTATTATCGACAAATAAACACAGCGCTAATGCATCGAAAGATGATGCATGGATTTCGTTGTCTGTTGGGTCATTTCGCATTCAAGCTAATGCCTCATTCAACCTGAACATTGTGGCAGGAAAGCTGGTGTAATCCTCCGTCTTCACACAGGATTTAACAATGCAATCTCTCTTCAAGTGGAATACTACACACAAACAGTGTATCTTGTACTACCCAATTTTCAACTGGGAAACATATGTTTTGCTGAAATGGAAAGGGTGCTACCGGTCACTCTGGGGATTCATGTCTTTCAATGCAGTGATCCAACGACTGACCCGGGCACAGGAAGACAAGTGCACTCCAAAGATAAAATTATCTAACGTTTCCCTGCGGAACAACTACATGTCAAATAAAGTTATGTCGAATATTTTTCGTTAATTTTCAATCCCATCTTCTTTTCCTGTAACATAACCCAGCAAATTGATTAATCTTCGTTACTGCTGGCTCTTCCATGGACGTAACGTTACATACTGTGATATTACCTAATGGAACGGTGTCGTAATCTTCCAATTATGTTCATGCACAGCATAACTTCGTTCCAGAGAAGTTCTAAGTGCATATTTGTAAAATAGAGGAATCAGAGTTTGTATAACACAGTTTCTAAAAAAGAAACGGTAATGTATTTTCAGAACACTTTGTTACACATGAAAGTGGATCAATGTCTGCAAAAATTGATTTTTGCTGTAATCTCCGAAAAAATCCCCTAAACTGGTAGATGTGATCCTACGTAAAATCTAAATTACATCAGTAAATTACATCAATAATTCAATTCACGTCTTAACTCTAAACAAAGAAAACCAGAACACTTTTTTGATAGAAATGTTTTATGAATCGCCGGAAGTACAGGCAAGATGTTGCTTGTGAATTCAGCTGTATTTTCTCTGTCTTTCGTAAACATGTAGCAGAGCTGAACATCTGGATAAGGCTACCTTGTCTGGAGGAATCACGTCTCTGTGAATATGGCAATACCTAAAGGCTCCGTAAAAATCAGGCAGCTTTTGGTAAGTACTCAATTCAACGCATTGCTTGAGGAGCAGAAATCTCAGCGCCGCAGGTAAAAAGAGCATTTATCCAATACTTTTGACAGTAATTGAATAAGCCTCAGATAAGAAACCAGCAAAATCGGATGTTTTTGAATAAAAACCATTCTCAGCATATTCCAGAAGATCGAGATTCACAGCGACACATTCATCACAGGTTTCGCAGCTTCTCAGCCCCATATCAAGTCAAATGGCATAAAACGGGAACAGTAACTAAACACCTGTACATTCACTCCTTGTTTTGAAGCTGGTGAAACGAGCAAAATAACTCGAGATAGCATCATTCAAAGGCACATTTACTGAGGAAATGGGGCTTTCTTTTTTCATGAATAAATTGGCAGTTTACTTCAATTTAAGCTAATTAGTGCCTGAAGAAGTGATATGATACCATAGCCTTTTCGGTTATCATATCGAATATTCATAACCACAATATCAACAGCTTCCGCGAAGCAAATGATTGCGATAAAAGAACAATGGTTCGTGATTGCACGAAGATATAGATATCCATTTTATGGGATCTTTTTGTTTATTAACTAAAATAAAGAAAAATATTCGTAATTAATTTACAATAAACTTGCTTCCCGATACGATACATTTCCATTCCAGGCATGGTGAGTTCCTTGAAATTGAATGCAAATATTTAACAAATTCATAAACAGTGTATTTGTCACAACCTGACCGGCATTATTGGTACGGGTAGATTTAGTAAGGATATGGGGGGAAGGGGACCGTATGATACTGCCCCCAGTCTTGACATTCACCCTGAGGGGGCATTTCTAAAAAAAACTCCTCCCTCATGCATTGCATCATGGCCTGTATGGGCCACAACCAATCAGAATGGAGATAACTGGGACAATATTGTGATGTCACTGTGATTGGCAAAATGTTCCTGTTGGTAGTGTGCCAACCAATAGTTGTGTTGGAAGGGCACTATTACACATACAGGATCCTAATGCTATGATCCCAGTTGGATTCTCTAGAAGGAACTGGATCCAACTGGACAGGGACTCTCTCATTAGGTGCAAGTAAGGTAAGGTGTAGCCATAGAGATAAATGTGTGTACCGTGTGTGTCCTAGAAAGAGAGAGTGCTGGGTCACTTAGTAAAGCTGTGCCACTGTGGACACACTGGCAGCCATCCAAGTGCAGGGCAACTTTGCCTGCAACTGTCATTGCAT
>JBCAUG010481430.1:0-15411 GCA_038406175.1 Haplosyllis leylae
CTTTAAGTAGTTTGACTATTTCTTTATTCAGGATAATTACATAGTTCATAGAAAGCTCAGAATCCGGATATAACATTCACGTATGTAGGTCGTGCGAATCGTTTAACTTTCACACGTATGTGGAGACGCCACTGGAAGGGCTCATGATGTCGCTGGTGCACGCGTACTGGGGCGAGGAGACGTCTATCAACCTCACCGCCACCGATGGATCCAGGCTCGCCGCTTTCGTCAAGTACGACGACTGCTACCTAGAGGTAAAGCGTATATCAATAAATTGTTTATTTCCTGGTATCGGACTGCAGCTGCTCTGTTTTCTGCAGAGCACCTCTTTACCAGTGCAAATTCATAAAGCACAGACCAATCTAAGACTAAAGTTGTAAGATTATGCCCATCTACCTCTTTGATTGTAAAATGTCTGTAAATCTATACTTCCGAGTCATTCAAGGCTGCCTTTGAAAACTGTGGTTGGAAACAATCCACTGGAGTGGGGAGCACAGCTATGATTGGACTGTAGCTTTAGACAAGCTCAAATTTTCATTTCTTCTGCCATTAAATCCAGTGTTTACATTTGTGGTGTCTCCCACCTAGTCTTACAAAACAGATGGAAGATAAATGGATAAATTTCGTCTTTCTGGGCTCCAATTTCTGGATCCGCTGCTGCGCATGATAATTTTTTTTGAAAGCTTAATGCATTAGATTTTTGAATTATTTGCGCAGGAGGTGCATTTTGATAACGCATCAACAATGGACTTGATAAATCATACCTACGCTTCCCAAGGATTGTACGAAATAGAGGTACAGAAGAATTTCTTCTTTTTACGGTTCCCTATAGTTTAGTCATTAGGTCATAGTTTTGTATTAAATACCTTGATACTTTGAGCAAAATCCATGGGATAACAGTTGCTGAGTTGCAAATAACAGTTGTAAATGCTGAGTGTAAACGGTCCTTGAGACCTAATTCCCTGGAACTTGTAGGTTTTGGTTCGTTGCGTAAAAGCAATTCGTCGTCCAAGCCAGTGAAGTCAAAAACGAAACGGAGCCTAATGGCCAAGATATTTGTTTCAGTCTCCTTCACGTCCCTGTTTACTTCCTGCTGACTGTTCAGTTTATTCTCACAGGTGGTGGTTTCCAATACAAGATCATGTGATCTAAAAACAGGAGTCCTCGGAGTCAATTTTCCTATCGTTGATTTAAGTTTAGAGACGAGTAATACTAACTTCACAGAAAATACAACATTTGCCCAAAGAGCAACTAATGGAAGCCATGTGACTTGCGTTCGTTACTATGACGATGGTTTCATGCAAACAACTTATGACTCTAACTGGCCACTTTCAGTAGACTTTGAGCATAAATATACGGATACAGGCTTATATAACTTTGAATTAAGATGCTACAATTTTAAAGACTGGGTCAGCATAACAAAAGAAATTTCTGTCCAAGTTCCGATAACCGATTTTGAGATTTTATCCCAATTCAACTTTACGTTTACGGGTGACGATTTAAGTATCAACTGGACTATGGCTGCAGGGAGCAATGTTACTTTCACAGCGTCAACTATGACGTCTTTGAATCTCGGTGATGTTTCCTACACACATGGTGATACCGTGGGGTCTCTTCCAATTCCTTGGACCTATGAGATTGGCGGTTATGAAGTCAAAATATCTGCCGAGAATAATGTCTCGTCAGCGGAGCGCAACACCTTTGTGAAAATACAGGAGGCGATAACGGGGTTAGCTATCAGTGCTAACATGTTGGCTACAACCATTAACACTGACATAGATTTTACTGGTAACGTATCAACGGGAACGGAAATAGTCTGGGACTGGGACTGGGGGGATGAAACTTCAGCAGAACAAGATGTTACTACCACTGAATCTGGAGAACAGATCAACCACAAAACGCACCAATACTCGAGCATTGGTTATTATATCGTTACACTGACAGCGAGTAATCTTATATCGTCTATGTCCGTGACATTACCGATCATCATTGAGATAGGTCTCGTGGGGTTGTCTCTTAACACAAACAACGTGACTCGACCCGAAGACACCGTGACCTTCACCGTGTCGACATCTGAGAGCAATGATCCCACTGACGTTGTGTACGATGTTTGGTTCGGTGACGGAACCATTCACAACGGACAACCAGCCGCCTTGGCCCAATCATCACCGGTTGATATCAGTTATAACTTCGATGACTACGGCTATTACGATGTAGAGATCCTGTTCAGAAATAACATCTCCATGGTTGTGATGACTGTCCGCATCAGAGTCGGGGTTTACATTGAAGGTTTTACATTTGATTGGACACCAGCTGGAGCCACCAACGACCCGACCAGATGCGCTCTGTTTGACATGGATCATACTTTTAGTCTATATATTAATCAAGGTTCCGATGTCCGTTTTAATATTAGTTGGGGCGACAATACGAATGAAAATGACATCCCTCCAAGTCAAAGTACTAACTGGAACAATGCTCAAAGCATCACCAAGATGAAACAATGGAGCCCAGGTACCTACACCATCACCGCATCAGTTTGGAACATTTTCAGTAATGATTCGATGACTCAAGAAGTTATCATAGAACGTCCCCTTCCCGAGACGTCCATAGACGATATCACGTTTACACCACTAGTAAGCGGTGAAGCCACAATTTACCTAAAGCATCGTCTCGAAACTGGGCCAGTGGTACAAGACGTGCGATGTAATGTAACATGGGGAGATGAAAACTCTAATACCAATATATTGTGGACAGAAGACGGCACTGAAAACCTCGTATTCAAAGTACAGCATGATTACTCTGGTCAATTAGCTGGTACATTTCCGCGTGAGTAACTCACTTCCAAAATTCACACAATTTTTTTGTACATTGTAGAATCTGACCTTCCTCAAACAATATAGAGACTTTCAAGATTTATGTTGTCATAAGTTTCAGAGAAAACAATCAAATTTAGTTTATGATTGATGCCTGGTTTCTGTTTCAGTTAATATAACCTGTGCTAACTGTATTAGTGACATTGCGGATTCAAACTTCGTCATCCTGGAGGAACCGATCACGGGTGAACAGGCCCACATCGTCGATCATACGCTTGTGACAACAGAGTCTGGCATTGTCAAAATTTCAACAACCACAGGTAACACACAAAATAAATAAATTCTTATTCTCCAAGACGATTTGAAGACATTTTCTTTGGAATATACCAGAATAAGTCGCAATACAAACATGGAATTTTTTCAATATTTTGCTGTCAATGTGAATTTGAACATTTTTCAAGCCAAAAGAAGTTTCTCAGTCACTCAGTCATAAAAAAAGAAATTAGATATTTGCTTTGCTGAACACAGTTTGTGTTTGGCTTGTAGCTTTTAACGCTTCAAAACTTCTTTACAACAGGATCTCATATCAAATACGATGTTGATTTCGGCAACAGTGAGACTCGTATGCTGGAACATCTCCACCCAGTGTCGAACCAAGAATATGAGCTGAGCGCCCCCTTTAATGCTGAGGGCAATTTCACTGTGACAGTTACAGTCCAGGTACATAAGATATTTTTCCATGTGTTGTAAATTTCCTCCAGTAAATTACATGATAATGGTATTAAGTGTTTCTTATGCTGGATAATGCAGAGATAACATACTTGTAGAATGACTTGGGACCAGCGAAGACAATCACGATGGACCCAGGTGTAATGATTATACAGAACAAAGTTGCTGATAACATGTTGGGACTGACCAGTAACAGCCCACAGGCCAACCCTCCGGATACAGGTTTGATATTTGTTCATCACAACAATATTGAACAGAAATTATGGATGAACAAATACTCTTCTTTTGATATTAACCATATTAAAACAGAAAGAGTAAGAAGTCAGATGTCAATGATGTTTGGATAAATTTAAGTAACAACTGAAAAAGACTACAGCACGTTTACTTTAAAATATATTTCATACCAGGAGACTCAGCCGAGTTTTACGTGGACGTCTTGGATGCGAGTATGACCGGTGGTTTGTATCCCACTGATGTGCATTGTGCGTGGCAGTTTTACCCGAACAGTGAAACTGTATCGACGTATGCACCAGAACTGCACGAAAACACCCGTCACACCGTGCCATATCTGTACCCTGAAGGAAAGGTAAGGCAGCAGAACTGATTAAGCACAAAAGATACTCGAACCTAAACGTAGCATAAACTAGGTGACATGAACAAGTTCCAAAGAAAAGATTCTGCTACTTGTTTCTCCTGGGAACAGAGTTTGAGATGAAGCTGTGCTACTTAGTCTATTGTAGTTTATTGTTCTTATTTCCTATTGTCTGTATACTGGACGAAATCAAACTTCATTACCATTTTCAATATTTGAACACACTATAACCCACAACAAAGACTTTGAATTGAATTGCATTGAATTTATCGCCCTGTAAAACGTAACTGATTCAAGAAATTGTTTCATCTTTATCCATAATAATTTCCACTTTTATTCTACTTAATTTCGTAGATCGCAACAGATGGTTTGGATGTAGTAGTTAACTGTTCCAACTTGGTGAGTTGGGTTGGATTACAGACCGTTATGGTGCTCAACCAGGGAATCAATGGTCTCAAGATATTACCCACGTCAGTTGACAGTCTACCAACTCAGGCGGTACCTCTTTCCGTAGAAGTCAATCAAGATATTTATTACTTTGTGGAGGTTGGAAATGGTACGCATTGATTATTTGCCGTTTTATTTTCTAAGTGTGGTAACCCATGGCAGGTCTAAATATTACCAGTCCAAATTATCTACGTCTATCTTTGACTACTTTAATTTAGATGTGCACTTTTTTACAGGTACAGATGTGCACAGGTACTTATGGATCGATCATACACAGTGTAAAGGCGACATCAGTGATGCCACAAAGTACAAGGACAAGGAGGCTGGGGCCATATATGCCAAAGACGATTCCTTCAAGTTCACCACCAGTATAGATACCCCAGGCAACTACACCCCGTGTCTTGTTGCGAACAACAGCGTCAGCAATCAAGAATACACGTTACCATTTCCCATTGTTGTTCAGGTAAGTGACATTGTATTTATAATTCATTGAAGAAAATAGAACAACTTGTCGATTATCTCAAAGCATTCTAATAACATTCCCACTGGATAAAATGTCCTCATGAAATTAGTATAGCTTTCGTCCGTCTAAAGATAAGCAAAAATGATAAGTTGAAATGTTATTCACCTTGTGTATTCTCAGAACAAAGTCACCATGGCGGGAGTGTCCATGCCTGCGATCATAAAGCTCTCACCTGATGCTACAGTCACCTTAATCGTCACGGCAAACGACGTTGACCCACCAACCGATCCATTTGTGCAGTTTGAGTTACCAGACGGAAGAATTGTAAGTTTCCAAAGCAATGCTGAATGAACGTTTAGTAAACTGCGAGAACCTTGTCCTTGTTATGGATTGCGTTTCTTTAACACCACAACGTATTTATTTGTTTGGTTCAAAAATTCAGTTTCAAGTTTAAAATTACTGATATGTTCCTATGCAGGAAATGATGTACGCACCACCGGACACTCTGATGGCTGGCAATACCTTCCAGACTGATTACACATTCACAGAGGATCTAGTTGGGGAACAAACTGTGAGAATCCAGGTCACAAACCATGTCAGTCTCGAGACGGCCATGACAAGTGCCACGTTTATGCGTCAAGTTGAAGGCTTGGAAGTAAGCTCATTTCACTTTTTCTTCACCTGAGAAATAATAGTTCTTCTGTACATGTGACTACTTAAACCACCGCGCCCACTAAATCAGAAAAATAATCAAACGCTAAGGTCATTTTAAGATCCAGTGGTTTAGTGCAACGTCAAATATGAAAATGATTTTAAATGCTTAGGTGTTTATAATTTTTTTAATATCAAAGGGCCATTGTATTTGAAATAGTTCTTTCAATGAAAAACTTTACGATGCGCAGGTCACGCCTCAGCAGGGACCGGTGAGAACGGGAACTCCGATAAATTTCATCGCCAAACTCTCTGCTGCTTCCCATGTCACCCTCGAAGTGAATTTCCAGGATCAGACCACGGAAGCATATCCCCACCCTGTCGAGCTTAACTCTACGTCTCCTCAAACCATCGAACACACCTATACCACACGTAAATATTCATATGTATACAGAGAAATGTTTCTGTGTTGTTTAGACTTGTTATCTTGTTGTCTGCAAATGAATGTCAATACTCATCTTGACATTACGTAACATCAATTGGTATCATAAATCAACGACAAATTCACGTTTATGGGTTTCTCTACTATGAAATTACTTCTTTATAATTCTAAAAGTAAAACCCATGAATTCGTCCTTCTGTCTGAAAACAAATAGTGCTAAAAACAGTTGGGACATTATGTTTCATTTCAGCTCGAAACTACAGTCCAGAATTCACAGCCTACAATGATGTGTCCAGCATAAGTGTGAGCGTGCCCGCGCAGGACGTGGTGGTCATGAATCCAGTTTTACCTTACATACTGAGTTTTGCTGCCGATCCGTCCGTTGTCATACTGAGTTCAGCTTCAGATCTGGTGGACGTGACACTGACAGTGTCAACCAATGGATCACAGGCAATGATGCCGAACCATGTCTTCCTTAGGTGAGTTCGTGCACAGTGAGTTGAGGTTGTAACAAGGTGTGGACAAGGAATCGATTGATATTCACAGCTCCTGTAGACGAAGTGAAATATTGATAAATGAGGGATTTTATCTCGGACATCAAGGCAATTTGAAACATTCATGTTCATTCTTTTTACTTTAGCTGGGATTGTGGAGGAAACAACGAGCCAGGAGACCCAGTTCCATATTCCAACGGGTTTATTGTGGGGGAATCAGTGAGTGAAACGTGCACATACGACTCATCAAGCAATGAGCATGTTACGGTTAAAGTCAATGCCTCTAACTTGGTCAGCTGGGAAGTGTATGAAACTGAATTACTTGGTAATTGTTTTGTCATAAAATTAACTACTTTCACGGGCAATGTAGAAATATCGTTTTGATAATTGAAGTTCCTAACTAAAGTACAAATATTTACTAGAAAGACGTAAAAATTAAACTTTTGTGATTGATTGTCATTATTTAAAGCGGTGGGACTTCATACAAAGTTTGATCTACCTTAAACACTATAATGAAAATGGGTCTGTTTCAGTGCAAGTTAGTATCTCTGAGCTAAGCATTATGAGGGTAAGCCCACTGCCTGCTGACAGTGCGGTGGAAGTTGGAACTTTGGTTCAGTTTGACGTCGCTGTTGCATCAGGCTCTGGAATCACATTCACCTTCAGATCCAATGATGCGAACGCAGCTCAAGAGGAAATTGTAAGAACCATTAATTTCTGTTTGAAATCATACTTTTCTTCGAACGTAAAGAAATCACAAAACTAAGCTTACTTTGAGGAGTTAAGTCCACTATTGTTTAGTGGAATAATAGCTTGGTATATTTGTCTAGGTCGTCACTCAAGCGAATGGAGGCCCACCAGTAACTTTCAACCACACTTTCACACATCCAGGTAGGCAAGTTCGCACATTTGTGATTTTATCAATTGTAATCATTTATTTTAAGTCTGTTCAAATGTTTTTGTAGATATAGTGCACTTATTATGATTTATGTTTTGCCCACTTGCAGGAACATATGCTCCCGATGTGGGAGCCGTCAACACAATATCTCTGCTCAACAACAATCAAAATTTTTATGCTGCTTTCCCCGGAGTCCTGGTTCAGACTCGAGTGAATGATGATGACCTTTCGCTTGTCCTAATGGACGGCCAAGGGGAGAACAAGAATGTTATCAGCAACCCCGATGGTCAAGCACGTTTCAAACTCATTTTAGCTGATGGTGCCATTGTCCCGACAGAGCCCACAATTGAATACAAGTAAGATTTTAGTTTTTTTGTAAAATAGAAAAATTTATGGAATTAATTGCAAATCTGGCAGGTAACCAGATGATTGAAATTGGATCACTCACAGTGTTCGCAGTTATACAGAAGTAATGATTAAAAAATGAAATCTTCCGCAATAGATGTGACGTTTCTATTTGTACATTTTGTTCTTAGTTGCGGTGGTGGTATTGATCTTGTTGTGGATGATACTGTGACTTTTCCGTATGATGAGATCGTTTGTGACTACGACCCTGAAGTTATCGGTGAGGTAACGGTATCGGTTCGAGTATCAAACCTTCTTACGCCAGTCAGTGAAAAATCATTCAAGCTGGAACTACATCAACCGGTTAACGGACTCGTAGTCTCTATGTCCAAAGACGGTCAACCTGCTGATGTGGCTCGTACATTAGAAGTGGTTGATCTGCACATAGAAGTACAGGAGGGCTCGCACATGAGGATCGCCGTATCCTTTGGGGATGGTTCCGATGATTTATTGATTGAAACGAACGGCACAGAGCGAGTATTTACCATTATCCACGAGTTCTTACAAGCCGGAGACCTGACCGTTGAGGTGACCGCTGAGAATACAGACCTTGATACGCATGAGGTCGCCACTGTCACGAATGATATCACGATACAAGCTCCTGTTCCCGAGGGTGGCTTAACGATGACGTCCGACTACCCCGACAGCGTCGCCAGCCTCCCACCGGGAATAATACAATACCAAATCAACTTTGATCATTCGCATCCGATTCCATCATCTCCAAAAATCACAATTGACTATGGTGACAACAGTTGTATTGGTACTTGTTCAAGTTCTGCCATAGAATTCGTTGATGGTACTCCAAATATTTTCACCCACACATACTCTTCTGCCGGAATAAAAACAGCGACTGCAACAATCTTCAATGAAATCAGCTCTGTGATGCTCCAGACTTCTGTGCGAATCCAAGAGAAACTAGATGGTCTCCGTATAGATACCTGGGAGGAGGGTAATGCGGAAGTGCTAATTGAAGAAGACGAGGAAGGAAGAACAGGCGTTCCCGTTGATACGAAATTTATATTCGAATTCCGCTACACTAATGGTACTTTGCTAGTTACTTACCACTAGTTCTGTTGTTCATGTAATGTATATTTTCTTTACACCTTTTCACGTATCGCGGATGTATTCATCAGTTCTTCTCGTTATCTGACAGGAACATTGTTCATGGATGCCTAAATGTAGCTATTCAGTTAGTTAAGTTAAGATGAATACACGTATATTATTTTTGTTCCTTCAATTTAGGAACCAACGTTACGTACAGTTGGTACAAGACAAGTACGGATGTTGTCGCTCCTCCTCTTCCTCCAGACACCCTGAAAGCAACAGATTTGACAACGGTCAAAGAGGATCATTCTTCGGAGGAACGGTACAAAATGTGGGTCATCGCAAAGGTATTTCCGACAATAATATTCAAATCAGTTTTTAAATTCCATTCTATTAAATTTAGACCCCTAAAATAATTTTAACTTACAATTATTAAGAAATATTTACATTCACCAGTGTCGTAGAAATTTAACATCAACAAGTTGTATTGCCTTGTGTAGAATGATGTTGGAGAGAAATGGGTTGTACGAACAGTAGATGTTTTCTCTGAGCTCGGCGTATTTGAACTAACACTGAACGAATCTGTGACCGTCAACTCGACAATAACTATTCCTGTTGGACTGTACAAAGAAGTAGAGGATGTAAGTCTGACAGCCTGAACTTTTCAGTTTGTTGACCAGAAGATATTCGGTCATCATAACAAAAACAACCCAAAACAACATCTTTTAACAATCTACTAAGTAATGTCCAGAATGAAAAATATGGACAAAAACATTTCCTGTGTCAATGTAACATATATTAAATGAGCTTTCTAAATTGTACAGGTCTGTATCCACTTCAAAATTTACACGCCTCTTACCGAACCTAACACCTATTTGTGGGAGGCATGGTACGGAACCTCACAGGGTGTGTGTGCTTTGCAATCGATTGATACTGCAAAGTACAATTCCATTGACGAAGTAAGGTTTCATGTGTAAAATAAAAAATTCTTAAATGAATAATACCTTAAATTAGTAACAGAATTAATGAAGTAAGGAGTAAAGTAAACAGAATGAAATAACTCCATTACACTTTTCTAATCGTTAGATTTCTTTTGTTTACAGATAAGGATAGATGCCACAAATTTTCAGTTCAAACAGAAGATGTTGTATATTGGAAACTGGAAATTTGAAGTAGATGTTTACAATCAAAAAGTGTTGCCTAAACTTGAAGCTGTTGTGGAAGGTAAGTCTGGTTGATTTAATTTCCTTGTAGATGGTTTTTCCAAAGGGTTTCAAAACTAAATAGATGTTTCATTTGTTTGCAGTAACGGAATTACCCTGTTTCCCACCGTCTCTAAGTGCGATAGGCGGAACCACAGTCGAAGATGCAGAAATTGTGAGACGCGCAGCAGCGTGGAAAGTCAGCACCACCGACTTCTCTGTTGTTGACAATTGTGACGCAACAGATGCCATTGTGGTGAGACAATCAACCAAAAGTAATAGCAATTCTGGCCAACAATTCTTTTCAAAAGTTTTCCAGTGCACAGCAATGTGAAAGAGAGACAATGGGGAAATGGGCACAGAAAACAATTCATATTGCCAAGCTTTCAAACCAACATCCCTTTCTTAATGTAGACAAGTTTACGGTTGTTCTCGGTGTCTGTGGATGTGTCTGACATAGAAACCCCAGTTACATATAACACAGTGCCTGGCCATGAGGAACTGCTCAGTGTCTGGGAGAAAGAAGTGCTGAAACACACACTTGACTATGGTCTCTACGCGTACGTATTTATCTTCCTGAAAGTCCTTAGTCCTTTAAGTCCAGGAGTTTGGTCAAATTATTTACTGAAATTTCATCATTTTTATCAATGTCATGACAACGTTATTCGCTTTTAGATGGCGATATCAAGTTCAAATGTCCGGAAGGCCCGAGGCGAAGTCGGAGGTTTACAAATATTACCGGGTGTCTGAATCCCCGATCTCCGTAAGGCTTTTGTCCTTGAAATGAAACATTTGTGTTGTTACATTGTTATCGTCTGCTAAAAAGTGATCATTTGCGAACAGAATCAAAGAGGTTATGTCAACAGATGACTACTTTAATTTACTCGTTGACGTTACAATACAATTTTCTAATCTTACCTTTACATTATCATTGTCAGGTAACTATAGATGGTTCAATTGAGAGTGAGAAAACTATCGGTCATTCAAGTATATTCACAGCGTATGCTGAAGGAACCGTAAGGAGCTAAGCTATATTATAAGGATAAGAAAAACTTAGTTTTAAGCACCAAAGTTTCCAACGTTAAATAATTTTTTACGAATTAATAAATGTTACAGGATCCTGACTTACTTTCTGAAGAGGAGGCGCCATGGGAATACGTCTGGTACTGTTGTGATACTTCTGAAGAAACATGTGACGCAGACATCAACCTACCTGCTGATGGTATGTTTATCGTAATCTTTGGTCTTACTTTGAGATGGATATATAAAGGTATCGTAGGATATGATTTAAGAACCTTAACAATTGATGTGTACATTGCTACTTGTAGATTACGTAAGACCACAAGATTCACCTGGCTGCTTTGGTGAAGGATCTGGAAAATTAGTTGGGATAGTTACGAGTAAGATATTTAAATCTTCAGCTGTTAAATAGTGAAGAGAAAGCAGGGTCGAACCCCTTTCGTTTTATTCTCCAACCTAAACGTGAATAAATCTGCAGCTGCTAATGTATCAGAAAGTTGTTGACTTCCATGGTAATTCAGAGTCTATGAGACCTCATTCAAGCAATATTCTCTTTTTTTTTCAGATTCAATACAATTTCCAGCATATCACATGGTCCCGCGTGGTCAGTATGAAATAAAAGTTCTTGTCTCACGAACATTCCGTTTCTCTGATCCAAACATTGACGATGTTTACAGAGAGGCAATAGCAACTACTGTACTGGACGTGAAAGAAGGAGATCCCCCACAACTTTCTTTCCAGTAAGTTTTCGAAACATTTAGTGATCCCCCACAACTTTCTTTCCAGTAAGTTTTCGAAACATTTAGTGATTCCAATAACAAAGATACCTGGTTATGGAATTTCGGCCCGTGCACATGCAGTATCATTGGATGCGACTGTGTCAACGACAAAAATAAACTTCTATCAAATATCCATGCCATCATTGAAAGTGAATATAACTTGACACTTTGGAATTAATTTGCAATATCTTTACAGTTGTATTGGAGACAATTGCAATGGAAAGAAAATTAACCAGCAGAAAGAATACCAAACAGAGGCCTTCTGCACCAGTGCCTGCCCCACCGACGGTAAAGTGATAGACTACACTTGGTCTGTTGAAATGAACGGTGCTGTTATTCTGGCAGCGGAAAATCCCGATAAATTCACTGTGGAAACAGGTTAGCATTTATGAAACTTTGGTTTACACTTTTAATTTTTTAGTTTGCAACTCTTACAAGTGGTGATATCTTCTTTTTTTTGATCACAGTTATTCTTATCTGTTTTGAATGAAATGTAGTCATTACAGATTGTACAATGCTGTTATCTGCATTAAATATACTTCACAATTTACCGCAAGTGTCGTAAAATCAAATTGCAAATCATAACTTCATGTGGACTGTGCAAATGTTATATATGTTGTCAATGAGACAAAACAAGGCGTACATATTTGAAATAGGGTTGTTTCAAGTTTTGTAATTACTGGCTTGTCTTGTTGAACTTCAGAAGCATTGAACATGGGAGCTACTTTCAGATGTTGGAAACTTGTCAAAGTTATTTTATTATGAATTTATCAGTAGAAGACACATGAAAGATAAATTCAAGAAACATAAAAACTAACAATTCACCGTAACGATCCTATTTTGTTGCAGATGGTGTAACCTCAACTTTGACAGTAAAAGAGAAAGTTATAGATGAGTTTATAACAGTTGTGTTCAGAGTGACAGCTAAGGTTTTCGGTGAGTGGTCCCTTTTTTAACAAGGATCCAAATTAGTTTTTCAAAAATATGTTTGTTCTGTTTTCAGTGCTATTCAGTGTGCACAACTGAACAGATAATAATCTAAAATTGTTCTGAAATGTCATTCCTTTTTCACAGGTCAAGCTGAAGGTACTGCGACACAAAAAGTTTACTCGAACAAATTGCCCCACGGAGGGACGTGTGGAGTCGTTCCTGAAGATCAAGGTCGGTGGTTGACCCAGAAATCTTCAACCACAGAACCTCTTGCTCTCATTAGATCTTCTCTGCGAAAATGAGCAGCAATGTTTAAGTTCTTGATTATCAATTGAATGTGAATAATTCTTTTTCATCTTTTATAGCCGAAGCCTTACAGAAGGTTAACCTGTGGTGTTCTGGTTGGCAAGATGAGGGTGACCAACTTCCGTCCGAAGACGAACCTGTTGGAACACTGTTGACTGACACTGAAAATGCACCAAGTATGCCGACATTGATCCCTTGTCCCCTCTTTCAAAAGACAAATTGTAAAACAATTATAAATTTGAGGGAAAAGAATAAAAAGACAAAATATCTTTCCTTTTCGAACCTTTATGTTTTTCATTTCATCCAAACAACCAAAACGTCTACACTAATAATAATGCACTTCAATTGTCTTTTATTATCAGATGTAGAAATTTCATTTGAATACTCTTTGGGAGAAGAGGATGGTTGGACTAAGATCACTCAGGCGGAGACAACTCTGCCATCGGTAAATACTGTGTACATTTGATACAACATCAACAGAAAATGCACCTTAGAACGGGCCAAGTTTGAAAAGTTTTTGCAGTCTATCATTCTAATGCGGCAAATTTCTTTCAGGGAAAAGAAGAAAATGATTTCCAGCTATCCTTGCGATATACTGTTTCAGACGATGTGGGATCACTGAGACAGGTTGAACGAACGTACAAGGTAAAAATTATATGAATGGGTCACGAAATGCCAAAACTTGTTTTCTTCCAATATTTCATTTTATGTATAATTCAAAAATATTAATAAAATACTTTGATCCCTTCAAAATCAGGTTTTGAAAGCACCTGAATCAAAAGTGAACGACCTTCTAACCAAGAGTGTGGAAGAAGCTGCCGCGAGCGACCCCCTATTCTATCTCACCCAGTTGCAAGCCATTGCTGACAGTACGGTAAGGAAATAGCAGTTAAGTTGCCCCCCGCCCCCGCCCCCACCCTGCCCCCCCCCCGGCTGGACTGGGTACGCACCCCTGTGGACTGACAAACACCTGTGAAACTATTACCTCCTCTCGTACTACGTACGCGGTCGGTAATGATATTTGTTGGTAGAACAAATTTGTTCATCTTTTATGTCAGTATTTCTTGACAATTTCAATTTTTAGTCACATTTATAACAAACAAAAATTTCGTTACCCACGGAAAATCCCATTCAATTATACCAATCAGCTTGATTGACTTGTAGACGGTCACCGTTGCTGCTCCTGTTGTCGTTAATCCAACTCCAACAGCTAACACCAATACTGGAGGCAATGATAACAATGACAATAATGACAACAACGGCAACACAGGAAACACGGACAATACAAACCCAAATACAGGAAACACGGGTGAGCGGCTATTCTCTGTTTGAAGACTATAAACCATTCATCCAAAAGTTGTGTGATATTTTAAAAATAATTACCAATACCTACAAAAGACCCTCTTTCAAATTACCATTTTGTTTGAACGCCATTTGCATGAAATAAATTTGAGCAGATTCTCGTAATAGAAATAAATACTTTCTTTCAAAGTTGACACAGAACCTCCCACAATCCCAATGTTAAAACAATGTTAAAAGGTTTGGCTACTATTTGCAAGACAGTAACTGTACTGGAAGTTGATTCCAGATATATTTACCCGGGTTCAGTCTGCCCAGGGCTGCTGATGACCGCTATGGTTCTGAAATCATTCTTCTTGTGTAATCTATTGACCTGAGCTGGACTAATATTTAGAGTATCAGGAAATAAATAATTTGATTATTTGCTGTGGTGGTGGTTGTTTCCCAATCATTGCATGTGCTGAATTTCCCTGGTATCTCCACCAAAAACCAAAGGGTAAATTACATCGGTAGCTGTACGAGCCACCAAAAATAGTAACATTTCTTCCTGAATACAAGTTGCCAAAGGTCTGAAAAGTTTTCAGAAAAAAATTGTACAATACCGCGACACTATCGTTCAAAAACGAGTCTTTCCATGAAGCACAACATTAATTTTGTTAGTTTTAGGTGAAAATGTGTCACTTTAGTAGTGTTCCTAAAAATGTGTAGGTTCTTTGACTCTGGTAATTTTTTCCATTAGTCCTACAATAACTTATACATAGTAATAAATTACACCAACGAGTCAGTGCAGGACATGTCCAAGCTTGGATCGGTTGAATCTCATCTTAATCCAAAACAAGAAAGTCCTCCTGCGTGAACGCAAGAGGCATACCGCCCGCTGCGTGGCCGACCTATTCT
>JBCAUG010481541.1:0-15411 GCA_038406175.1 Haplosyllis leylae
ACGATTAAATATTTATGCATTTAACATATAGTCATAAAGCCAGATTCATAGCACCCCTCATAGCTACCTCAAAAATGGCCATTTTGTTCAATGTCAGGACTCTGAAAGAGTTAAACTACACCCAAATTCAGAATCATAAATCAGAATCATAAATAGACCAACAGCTCTATGCCACAATAAGACATGGCCACAGCACATGGCCACATTGACCAAGTATAGAGTGGACTAAAGATGATGGAATCTATAGAAGAGTGGAATGATTCACAAAGGTGTGATGACATTATGCTTGGTCTACTAGCAACTCAACTTGAATACATAAAACAAAAAGAACCAGGGCAAATGTCACCAAAAGTCTAAAACAGGAGTAGCAGTGCCCCAACAAAATGGAGTTATGTTCTCTAATTTTTTTTTTTAAAAAATAAATAAATAAAATAAATAAAAGGAAATGACACAGAGAATAACTGCGGAAAGATAATAGAGTTTCTACTCAATTGGGCTAAAGCAAAGACTACAGTGTACAGTAGCAGATCTAGGATTTCCCAGATGGGGAGGGGGGGCGTCAACCCCCAAGGTGGGGTGCCAACCTGTGATTTTGCCAAATTGTTCCCGAAAACTACATGGAAATGAAAGAAATTGGACCCAGAGGGGATGTGCGTCCCTAGCGCCCCTTAGATCTGCCACTGGTCTACAATTTTAAAACAGTGATATCCCTGAAGGAATTCATCATAAAAAAACTTGATCATGATTGGTGCAAACTCTCAGATGAAATTTCATAGAAATGTACAGAGATGAAACTAGACCAAGCCCACTTCCACACAAATGATAATGATCAACCATAAATGCACCACGTAGCCACAGAACTAAATTTGTCAAAGGAAGGAGGAGATGAAGATATCCACAAGCTACAAGGGAAGATACAGAGAGAATGCCAGACCCGCAACCCCACAGAAAAGATATAGTCGTAATACAGGTTAGAGAGTGTGTCATTGGTATAGAAATATCCACAAGCCATAAGTATGCCCAGCATATAGCAAAGAATGCTTAAACTGTGGCATCATGAATCATTTTGCCAGAGTACGAAATAAAATGACAAGACTCATAAACTCATTTACCAGGTCTCCAAGGAGACAATAGTCACTAAGAAAGACACAGTTTAGAAACCAAAAGAACTCAAAAGTTGACAAGGTAGAACCAGAGATGGATAAGGTGAATGAATTTGTAAAATGCATGAAAAGTTCATTTGACAATTCAGTGGACTAAAATGCACCAACAAGGGAAAATAAAGACTCACAGTCTAAGAACCTCACCAATGTCCATGCAGTTGAAGAACAGTAAAATAAACTTTCCATCTCTGTCCTTCTGCACCTGTGTTCACTTCAATGTTTATTTGTTCAATCAATTGTACTAACAATGGCACCACAAGGGGATCTGATTGGCTATTTAAGGGGAAGTGATGTGTGCATGTGATAAGGGACATTGATTGAATAGAGGGAACACTCAAACACATGGAAGATTATGTGCACTACTGACCCTCCACAATCTGCAAATTTGCAATCTACTGATTGGTGTATTGGAAGACCATTGCATACCCTTCAACAAGGATAAACACCTCAAACTTATTTGTTTTGATCCCAAATTTCTGTTCTCTAGCCAATGACAAATAAGAAAAGACGATTTAATGCATGTGACCTCGTCCATTTCTGATTATGATTTTTTAAAACCTTCTTTATCCTGCAACTGCAATCACAAGCGAAACGGGTTTTCCGTATAATTTCTTTGGAGCCAATAAGCGAAAGGTCGACGTCAAAACCCTTTCATGAACCCAGTGTGCTATTAGTAAGGATTGAAGTGATTGGCACATTTTGGCGGGAAACGACGAGAGAATTGCATGACAAAACTTGAATCGAGAATACGGGCCAGCATGAGGAACTCTTTCACTCTTTGTTATTTTTATTATTTTATATAATTGTCTCAAATTTTTTTGATTATGATTAATTTTGTTCTTTATTTATGTTTTTGGTTTGAACTTTGATTTATGTGACTGCAGAATTTCAAAATCAATTAATTTAATGTTTTAATGAAAATATTTGCATATAGTTTGCTGTTTAATTGCTTTGGTTTATTTGTCATTTGTATAATTGCAACAATTTTCTTGGTTTAAACTTTGATTTATGTGTCTGCAGAAATTTTATTTCTTTGAAATGTTTCATCTGAATTTACAATTTGTTTGGAGGCGTTGATGAAAATATTCACATTAATGTATTCTGGTATTTTTCACATCTAATTTCATCTATTCTATTTGATTAATTGCTTTCATTCAAGGTTTTGATTTACATATATGCCAGACAGCGTAGGCATACTCAATACCAATTAGAGACTCCATGGACACAGTTTTATAGGAGCAGAAGGGGAAATCGACCCATAGGCGAAATGTTATTTTTTGGTATTACAATTTAGGTAAAAAAAACACTGTTTCCGTAATGCCATCTCCAGCAGCATATGGAAACCAAGGGTGAGAGAAAAAGTCTGATGTGATGACTTAAATAAATTTGCAAACTCCTTCAAAATAATTCCTTCCAATAACATTGAGTCGATGAACTGGTTTTCTCTTCTGTTTCAGATGCACAAAATATTCTGACAATTTTGTCATGATCTCTGTGTAACTCTGTGCCAAACTCATTTACGTTTTTCTGTAGTATTTCTTATTATTTTACAAGGATGAACGATTCTGAAACATGTTGCAAATTGCGATTAAAATATTTTGCATCTGACGGTGTTTTTCGCTTTTGGAAATTTTTCTATAGCAATACTGCCTTTATTGCAGTTGCGATTCTTGCAATTTCCTGTTCTGGAAGCGGGCACGTAAAGGCACCAATCCTATTCCCAACGTCAGAGCTATTCACTATCTCTGTAATCAATTGAAATAGATCTACTTAATGGATCGGTATAAATATGTAAACAACGTCCAAAGTAATATTCACATTTCACAAAAACAAGTTTTTTTTGTATTTTTGTGTAACCCACGCATGTTTAATTTGCACAATATGGTGCCAAATTGCATCTACACACGCAAACCTTTACACGTAGTCAATTATGTATCTGTTTGGAATTTTTTCGTGGGAGTGATGAGTCCCGACATATGTTAATAAGAAGCGAGCCAACTTCATTACAGCTTTGGCCCCAGCTTCGGCTGCTCATTGGCTATGCTGATAAATGATGGATTTATACTTGTCCATAGGCGGAGTTTATTTACTAATGTACGAACATAGTATCGTACCTGTATTGTATTCATCAACACATAGGATCGTTTCAAAACTCAAAACTCTGGGCCTAACTTCATGTCTTTATTAGAAAATTGAAACAAAATAAAGTTAGCACCCTCCAAAAGGGGGGGGGGGTACCTAACTGATATGTTTTGAATTCTTTTTGTTTGTGATTTCAGCCGTATTTCACTCACGTCATGTATCAGCAGGATCTCAACCGCTCATCACTACATGATATATCACAAACTTCATTTGTGAAGCGAAGTCAATGTCGAAGTAGGATGTCCTTATCAGATTACATGTTCCCATAAGGTTAACATAAGGTTTGCAATCACCCGAAATCATGCTTTCCAAGTTGGCTACTTTTCCCTATATTCACTGATTCGTTTAGTATTTTACGTGAGTTTTACTAGAAACATTCAGCTCCTACTGGTATTAGGTACTGAATGGCTGAAACAATATTATGACAATACAAAATAACCAAGCAACATTCAAATTAATTTAATAAGATTTATTTTTGCGCTTTATCGCAATAAGTTCTAAAGTAAAAATTTTTTTTTGTTCTCCAGTTATCTGACAAGTGAAATGGAACTGATCTGAGTAAATTTATCAACCGTTAAAGTGAAATCTTGTTGGCTGATAATTTCGCCCGCCGTTGAAACGAAACGGTGGCGTTGTGGCTCCATGTGGCATTCCTCCGGAATTGAAGCGAAAAATTGCTGCTGATTTGCAAGTCTGACAACAGTTACTACGCATCGGCCCTGCCGAACGGCAATGATTATCATTGCACCAGCTGAGTCTGTCCCCATACCGGCAATCTACAATGTGAATGAATGTCCACAAAAAGGAATGGTTTAAACAACCAGTGAGAAGTGCGTTGGGTACACCTCGTTTCGCCTTCCTGCACTTTAATTTCCGTTTGTTTTTTTTTTGTATTTTGTTTGACTTTAACCAGGTTTGAAATGTGCAGTAATATTCCTAAGCAGATAAAGCATGAGGTTTAGCGTAGCAAATGCTCACATTGATTACTTTATCATTCGGAAAACTTGGTTTAGGATTCAGTCACAATTGAGTGATGCTATGCTGTGAGGACATTCTGAATAAAAAAGTAACCTAGCCTAACCCTTTAACCTAATAAAATCACTTACTCTGGTCCCTTGTTTTAAGTCGCTTGCACGTTTCACAACAATCAATTCTTATAGATGGCATGTAACAATCTCCTGGGTGTAAGTTCCGACACCGATTTGCATTCCGATTGGTACAACCTAATATTTTATTAGGAATTAGAAATTTAGCAAGTTATCTCAAAGATCTGTGGTAAAATCTTGTATTTTATCAATTGGTTGCTTCTGATAAAGTACATGTTCAATGAAAAACGTAATGCTATTACCTTACATGGCGTGCAATGCAAAAGACAAAAAACAGAAAACAACAATGGCATGGCTCAGTCCCTGTTCAGGAGCTAATCTGAACAAATGATAGATCTAGCCTCATGTCGTGCCAAAAATTTAATCCTGGCCCTATTCTCACTATCGTGTCATTCGATGTTAGTAACACATTGATTAATTTACCTGCAGGGGCATTTTGATCAAAGACGCAACGCCCCTTCAAGCACCATCTCTGTCTTCCACAGCTTGTGTACTCAAAGGCTCGAAGAGCATCATTTGTGGCACACCTCTGTATGTCTGGCATGTAACATTTCATCGTGCGGCATATTTCTGCACTGGAAGCTCTATTCTGAAGTTGAAGATCAAGGTTACACAAAGCAGTTTTATTCTGTTTTGACCTAGTTGTTGCCAGAAAATAAAACTGTTTTAAGATTATATAATTCTGGTAAGAGAATCTCAAATAAAAATCATGGTATCTCATATTTTCTGGCATCATGCAGTGAACTAAAAATTTTTTGAAACCCTCACACGTGCTTTTTTGTCACTTTTTGCATGGCGGACAATATATTAAATTCTACATGAATATATTTATGTCATTTAAGTCCACTCTTTAGCTTATTATCTGCTTGTTCGTTGTGAATTAACTGAAACTATCTTAGAGACGGTCCCAAACAGTAAACTCACAGGACAGTAATAAGAATCTGGTCCATAAATCAATTGGCATTGTTGAGTTGGAGTGTATTCCTGTCCAGGTTTTCTAATCAAAAAGTTATTTATCCCACTCATGTTGTACGCCTTGTTCAACAAACAAAAGCCATTGCTGCAGAATAAATGTAAACCTTGTTCAAATTATGTTGAATTCTATCTAATTTGTCCAATCACCTTTTTGTTAATTAGCATGTGATTTTTAATTACTCTACTACTACTACTAACACCAGAAAATCCTTTCAAAGATACATTTGAATCTAAAGAATGATTTGTTGAATAAACATTTGTGCCATGTCAAACAAAACAAAATGGAAAGTTACGCCGAAATGAGAACTAATATTCGAGGAATAATTCAGAAGAATCTCTTGACATAATTCTATTATTATCCATATTGCATAAACTATTTTTAGTTCATTAGCAGAGTTATATCTACTCACTTTTGTAGTTTGTCTCTTAATTCGCGGATGGAACAGCTGGAAAATTTGTAGACATTGTCAACGTTGTTGTCATTTAAACCTTGTCGAGATGATGCCATTATGTATTGCTCATTGTTGTTACAAGTTGTTGCATTTCCTTCACCATCATGATCGACGATTCCAAGACTGATAAGAAATCATTTAAATACTAAATACTATATCCCATTAAAACAAAAGGTGGAAGCACAAGTACCTTTTAATCCATATTAATTTTGAAAAAGTATGGATAACTTGAAATTACTTATCAAGAAAATGGCACGTCAAAATGGCTGGATCTGACCTTGTGGTATATTATTTATTTGGAAGTATCACTTACTTATGCCCCATTTCATGTGCAGCACAATCGGTAGTTTCAAAGTCCCCACGACCCTCACAGATAGACACACGGTTATATCCGCAGATCCCATCTTCGGGAGATTGTCCTGAAGTATGTGATTTCATCATTGTACTTTTTATTTTAATTTTAGTATCATTATTATTAGACTAAACAATTTAAATAAACATTTTAGAGTGTTACCATTTATATTCTTTAATTTGTTATGATCCATTACTATAAGTTGTCAAACGTTCTGGAGGTTAATATCAGAATTGTTACCATCCCGAGGGAACAAGAAAGTGATGTTACCCAAGGGCTTTAGCCCAAGGGTAACATCTATTTATTGTTCCCAAGGGAGGGTAAAAATTCTGATATTAACTGACAGACTAGTTTGACAATGATTTTATTATTTTTTATTATTGACTGATCAGGTAACAACAAAGTCATTTTAAGCTGTTGTTAACTGTCTGGGTAACAACAGATCTGTTGTTAACTGCTGTTTAATTTTGAAGGTTAACAACAGTTTTATTAACTCCTTGTAAACCAATCAGAAAGCCGGATTTGTGGCCAAAAATAATAATCTATGTTATTAAGGGGGAGGGTAATAATTTACTAGATCCCATTCAAGTGGAAGTAAATGGTGATGAAAGTGATAATTAATTAACTCTGATACTGATGTTATTAATTAATATTAATTTGATAAATTATGTAAATAAGTGTCTTAGCTGTAAAAATATGTTGTTGAATTTCAAACACAAAGACTTGGTTAGATATGATAAATTTGCATACAATTTAGGTACCAACATTTCTGAAAAACCACTGAAGTGTCTCATAGACACTATTTAAAACTCAGGTTATTTGTAGAGTGAGTAAATAAAGTTACAATTGGCACAAGATGGGTGTGAGTATTTGGCAACTGTGAAATTCAAAAGTTACAGTTAGCATAGACATGAATACTTGTTATAATATAGCATGAGAGTTACTGTTGGCAGAAGCATTAGTTACAGATATTGCTGAAACAGTATGCTGATTTGGGCTGGGATGCATAAGTATGTAGTCCTGCTTTTGGGCAAGCATGCTGAAACCACAATAGTTACACACGGTGGGATAAGGTTTAACCGAAGGCAACTGAAAATGCAACATCGGTAAAGTGAAACAAACTTAAAAATTCTAGATTTCTTTGTAGCCAGTTGGACACATGTGGAGTCTACAGTTTATGAGAAGGTGACATTTTCACAACATCTAAAAGGTAGATTGTTATGCAGCGCAATTCTCAAAGTATTTGGGAGATAAAACTGCTGGCTATTTTTGGTCCATAATAATCTTGATTTGACAGTTTATTATGGCAAGGAATTAAGGCGGCTGTGACCTTTAGTCATTTTTGCATTGCCCAGGCCATGTATCTTTTTGGATTGTGATTTAATGTCGACAACATAAAACTAATGTGAATGAATACGTTTCCTTAATAAATATCATTTTGTCGCATTCATCAGATGGAATTTATCCGCAAATACAAACGTATTAAATTCCAGAATTTCATAATGAAAATGTTGTTAATTGTTTGGATATTTTATGGATATATTAATTATCTATTGCTGTTCATAATTCTTGACACGTAATTCATTTGACTCTCCATCACACCCCACGTAGAACTGACCGCGAAGCTTAATTGTTTCTAACTCATCTAAGTCACCTTCATTATATCAATAGTCTTGAAGCAATGAATATTAATGAAGGCAACGCTTACTAAATTGATTATTGTCCGGATATTTATTGGTTTCTTTTAACGGAAGTAAATGTTACTTTTCCTGGTATGAATTCTTCGCTGAATATCTAGACTTGAGATTCATCTGTGTCGCTAAGAAAACTGATTTAGCAGAATGTTCAAGAGAATCAGAACAATAAATACTTTCAAAACCCCCACACACACGATATCCCATTGAATTCTGGTGGTTTGATCAGTTCTTGCAACAAAGATGTTACAAAGTATCCTACGTGATGAAACATCACAGCCGACTTCAAGAAACGTCACCCTCCAAACTTTTTTCTATCGTGCTTAAAGGATACGCCCAATACAAAGTTGCCGTCCTCAGACAGAAATAAAATTCCCTGTATTTCTCCTGTCTGGAAAATAAACATCCAAATTTCGTTGTTTCCCTGTGTTGTGGCAACCGCGACCTACACTTCACAGCTTAAAAAGTTAAGGAACGAAGGGACTTCACATGCGGTCGTTCATCCCGCTCCCTTCTCTTATTCGAGTTTTTTCTATAATTCGTCATTTTCTGCCAAATCCTGCCAGAATCCTGCCAGCATTGACATACAATGGGTTGTGACCATAGAATGTCAATGCTGGCAGGATTCTACCAGGAATTGGCAGAAAATGACGAATTATAGAAAAATTTGATTACCATCCGCGTGTGCGGATAGGAATAATTTCACTGAGGCCTGTCTGTGTGTGTGTTTCTCTCTGTCTGTCTATACCTTTTGAACCCCTAAGGTTAGGAACTTCAATTTTAGTATTTGGATACATCTTGACCATATCTGAGTCGGATATTAGTATCAAAGTCATTGGGTCAAGGTCTAATGAATAGAATGTCATATTTTACCTAACCTTTACTTTCTGCCTGTGTTCAATTCAAACCTGCTCAAAAGGCCAAAGTAGTCTGAAAGTCTAGGCCAACATTATTTAATAGCAAGGTCAAATTGTAAAAATAAAACAATTAAATGTTTCTGTGATCTATGTGATGTGTTACGTGGATAGTACGTCTTCGACTAAAAGGTATTCTTGTTTTGTTTTGTTTTTTAAGTTTTTGGAGAGCATTGGGTCTTTTGTGGGTAGGGATGGATCAGCTTGCTCGTGTGCACACCTACACACATAGATGGATTCCTCAGATTCACCTCTGGTGTTACACCTGCCGACCTTTTAGCAATCAGCATGGCCGACGAAATTTTCTTCTCAGAAAGCACTGGCACCGGGGAAACAGCGCAGGAATATTGAGAAACTAAATCCTTGAACCAACAAATAAGGAGACTCATTGTCGAACAATGAGCAATTTATTTTTCTGAACAATTTGCGGACGATATCTCATCGTTTTGATGCCATAATTTTGCAATGTTTGAATAGTTACGCCTCCTGACAAGAAACTCTTACGAACATGCGTCCGCGGGCTGCTACTTTCTTCGTAAGGAGAAACAAAAAGTGAGAAGTAGATTAATTATCAGTGACGCCCGAAACCACACAAGTGCGTAAAAACCGTTGTTTACCGTTGTCTGTCACTGAAGGAAAGAGAAACTGTGGGTGTATTTTTCATGGGCCATTTCCGTGTGATAAATAGCATCATCTGCTCGGCTTACGCTCCAACACTTCACGATTAATGGGAAATATGATCTTTCATTCCGTGGTACTAAGCAGCAACAGGTTTTATGGGCACAATTATTCTATGAAGTGTGCCAGTCAGGCAATATAATCAGCTTCAAAATCACATCCTTAACTACGTGAATAAGCAAGAAATGCGACGACAAAACAGAAATACTTGGGTTTTTTTGGAGAAATGTTTTCATTGAATTTAGCAAGCAATAAAATTAAAAATTGAAAGAATTGCTGTATTTGAACCTGCTGTCTCTTGTGTAAGAGACAGAGATGTTACCACAGTGACATGAAGACACAGGTAATAGAGGGGATATTTAAAATTGACACTAATTCATGTTTCATTGCTTTATCATACTCCCTGAATTCGCTTAATTCACTGAATCTCTGTTCCATTTAGGGAAACTTCATTTGATCACATACTCATATTTATGCCGAACAAGATTTCAATTGAGTTTTTCCTAAATGAATTTCACTGAATTCGCTGAATTCAGTGAATCGATACAAAATCCAAAAGTAGTATGGTTACCAGAGACACTCCATATCTGACAGCAGAAACATTCCTAGATGTAGTGGTAAAAAATATTTCCATTACTATCTCTGGGATTGTATCTATTCACAGTGGTGAGTCACAATGTATATCTAACCAGAGGTAGTAATGGAAATGCATATTCTATTACTATGAATGGCAATGTATCTGTTGCTAGCTGGGTAATACCTGTGATAACCATACCATTTTGAATTGTGTCATGATTTACTGAATTCGCTGAATTCAGTGAAATCCATTTAGGAAAAACCTTAATAGTTTGGTCTGCGCAAGCGAACTTTCTCCAGGAAAAGACAAACATCTACAATATTCGCCTTTGGCGTCTGGACAACAACCAAACTGGTTCATCTATCTGCTTAACTCCCACACAATTTAATAACAGTGCGAGCCAACAATGCTTTATGCATTCATGTTTTATGCCAACGAATCGCATACATATTCTTGACATACCTACATTACCCAACGAAGTAATATACTTTATATTGTAACTTTCAGCCAAAAGGTGATAAAATCACCTGCAAAATAAAGTGTTTACAAGTAATGTGCATGGTACCCGTTCTGCGGGTTGATTAAAGATCAGGAACACAAAACCATTGTATTAAAATGCTAGATGAAAGTTTTTTTGTGTTCCATCCTGGAATGTATCAGTAAGTTGGTCACGTTTAAGCAGATGAGATTATTCTACTAGTTTACCACCTACTGCCTGTAATTTAGACGTGTCAGCCTTGCTTTCTTGGTAATTCCCCGGTGGTAGGAGTCAAACTGGTTTACACAAGTCGCTACATTATTCAGGCACTTCGGCCATGGATTTTACTTAATGACATGTGCGGTTTTTGCCAGATTTATCACCTTAATCCCGTGCAGTTTGTTTGTTAAACGTACAATTAAACAATTCTCATGAAATGTACGACGACAGCAACAGTCGAAACCTTCATGGGTGAAATACTAATAACACAGCCTGACTTGAAATATACTGTTTTGTTTTTGAATCCAGAGAAAACGATGCGCACAATAAGTGCAACACAATATACGCTGCAAGCAGACATAATGCAACGTCCTTTGTGAGTCTTTACTGTCATTTTTCTTCCTTAAATGATCAATCACAAACCATGATTGCGTAAAGCGCTTAAACCCACGTGATATTATATCTTTATTCTCTCTCCTAACATCTATCTTGTCGACGTGAAAGGAGAAATCTATTCAATTACGAGTTTAGCACTTACTGTGATCAATCACAGCCACGCAAGTTTCAGGTTCACCCAATAAAATGGGAACATTGAAAATATTTGAAAGAAACTATAACACCTATGTATCTACTATCTCGTTTAATTTCGGCCAAATGTATGTGTTTCATCGGTATACTCATTACTTTCCTCTTAAAAGAATCCCACAAATTTTCAAGACTAGAGCTAGGCAGACAAGACTCTGAGCATCAGAACAAGAACAAAAACAAAAAAGAACAGAAGTTTCAAAAGCTTTTTACAATTCCTTTTGCGTCACAGTTCACATCTGTTCATCCCCAGTGCAAGAAGTACGAGAGATTCAGTTTTATCCGATGTACGATAAGTTTCCGTTAAATTCCCTTTGTTCCAAATGCGACTATTGAATACATCGCAAAAATATCGGCAGTTTTCAAAGAGCAGCGCAGTTCGTTTTAGACAATAAGCATCATCTGCACTTTCATATTCGTACCTGATGAGTGCGCGAAATCTTTCTTGTCCTTAAACATTTTTACTGTCATTTTTTTTCAAACTTTGCACATTGTTGTTTCCACAAGCCTGAGAGCAACAACAGAGAAGATCAGTTCCATAACTATTTATTATATTTAATTGCTTCCTGAATCTTAACTATTCTTGGTCTCCCTACGCCAATATTAATAAACCTTTCGCAGTCTTTAAGGCCAAAAACATTAAAACTCTTATTTATCTACTTGTGCAAACGGACTCCCGTGATGGATTTAGACACTTTGATAAAACAATTTTGTCAAACACGACATCATTAACATTTCCAACTTGTTGACTGTGTATGTCCCTTAAAGACGACCGAAGGCTACAATTGCGCGACTGAATCATTATTTCCTTTCAGGGATTCTATTCTGGTGACGTTTACAGCAAAAAAATATCTTACTCGCAGCTGAAATGTGACGCTTCAACACAAAACAGTTGTCTCAAAACAATGTACATATGCACATGTCTATTTTTGGCGCTCGCATCCATAGAACATCGATATAAGACATAAAATGTCAATAAACTACAGATGATTTCTCGTCGAGGAGAAAATGGCATGTTAATGAAAATATCTACTCGTTAATACACTATAATCAGAAACAGTTGAGGTGGGGTCAACGAGAAACCAGATGTAAACTGGACTAAAATAGCTACACGCTAATTGAATTCCTTCCATTTGTTTCTCAAATAATGATATAAAAGTTTAAAATGCAAAGGCATGTATTCTGCCTTCAGTTTTTCCTGAAATGAACTTTTGAACGTCCCATCATTATTTTCCATTTGTTTAATATTTTGTACGCACATGTAACATCTTAAAATAAACGATGAATAATTAAACCGAAAGACAACCTTCAGTCTCCACATCATAAGTGTTCTCCGACTACCAAGTCCTCTCCGCGCAGAGAGGACGCGATTATGATCAATCAAGTTTGTATGGTACTCAGCTTGTTTCAACAACCCATGCATATTTTGTTTCCTTCTTTAATTACTTGTGACACATTTTAAGGAAAACCGTTCTATTTTAGTGCTATTTCAGCGACAACTCATTGAATATGTAACCGTAATTCGTTTAAGCGACGAAAGGTAATACATTAAAAACCTAACGAGACTCTGTGGCAATGAAAGTACCATTACAAAATTATATGCCCAACTTTAAAAATGTGGAACACGAAATTCAGTGTTTTATGCGTGCATCTAAGTTAAGAACATACAACAGGTAGATTCACAGCTTGGTCTAGGCAGGGTTGAATTCAAATGAACAAAGGGCAAAAGGTCTTGTCGCGACTACATTGGGCTGTCAAATATAGATTAGGATAGCCTAATACAGACCTGAAATTGACATGAATGGAATAACTTTTTTCTTAAGAGACAAAACCTGAGTGAGTCGCAGTTAGTCGGTATTACATATGACAGCCGATATTATGAGATGTCCTCGCATGTCACTGCTACTGATCCATCAACTGCATAATATGTAAATTTTATTCCCTTTTTTCACAGTGGTCTTTTTTCTTCATTGTCTCACAACATGTAGTCTGTCTTAACAAAACGATAACAGAGAATAAAGAAGCAATCACAAGAACATTTCAAGGAAATAGATGATTTAGGTGTACACCAACAAACATCTCTGTCCCACTTGAAAAACGACTTCAGTTGATCTAATGTAGAATCTTTGTATTTTTTGTTGTCCTTTTGTGTTAAACCTACACAACCCAACAACTTTAAGCCCTACACACCACCTGAATGCTTCACATATCACCCATGAGCCATAATTTCTGAATGTTTGAAAGCCAGAAACCCTCCAGTTCTAGATTTCGAAATCCCGCACCCTTGTTACAGCACCAATTAATGTCCGCACCCTTGTTACAGCACCAATTAAGGTTTCCACACCAAAATTGACTTTGCCAAAATGCCAGGCCCAATTTCAAAGGTTCAAATGGGCTTCATATTGGACAACAGTATGAAATTACTTTAGGTTAATACATTGTAGAATGAGCCAGTTACAGGGAGCCATTCACTCTATTCTACCAATATTGGTAACTTTTTTCTGTAAACCAGATTAGCAGCAAAACATTGCCCTTCACCTGATGGCCTCGTGTAAGTTGTTTGTTGTCGTTTGATACTACCACACCCTCAGTAAATCTCATTTCATTGCACACTAACTCCTAATTTGGCGACTGCAATGTGAAATAAATGGACTGGGTACAAGCATGAATTTTGACGGAGTACCAGATAATTACACGCTTTACTGAGTAATAATGGACAAGTGAACAAATATAGAGTTCAATTACACGTTCAGGTGCAAATGATCAAATGATGAGAAGACCAAATTATGCATAATAAACAGTTAATTTATGGTTTTAACCATTACCTATTGCATGTGTGATGTTTGCTTACTAATCTAAATATGAAATCTGTTGTCTGTTTGATATTAAAATATTTGTACGAAGAGTGATATTTATCATAACCTCTCATTGTAGCTTGGTTTTTACACTGCACTAGTAGGGTCTATCACTTTGTTGGGGTGTCATCATTAAGCCTGCCGTGTCCTGTCATGCCGTTAGGAGCGAACACACAGACACAAGGACACACAGATTTTTATATTTTAAATTTTATAGATGTATCTTACAGTATAGATCTACGATCCAGCCAAAATATATTTCCGATCTTCATAATACAAAATGAAATGCTTGAAACCGGCCCCAACCAACAAGATTTTATAACTTGATTCGTTACAACGCGTCGGGAGTGTAAAATGCAATTTGTCTCGAATTTGTGGCCACTGATTAATGCAATTTAGCGGACCTGGGTGCCTTCTCGGTATCAGGTCTATTCTAGTGAGACTTACATACAGATCCCTCGTGATTACTTCCTGTCATCTTTCTTCCTCAACTGATCAATCATTAAAACATTAGGAAAATATTTTGTGTTGTGAAAGAACTCAAGGGAAAGAATACCGACTAACTCGTCCTTCCTACAAAGTGAAAATATAATACATGTCAAAGTGTTGTACACAAATTATTTTCAGTCTCATTTCCAGAACACTTTATATTGAGTCCATATCTAAAGAACAATAAAAATCCCAGAGGAACTATTGTGCACTGATCAGTCATAAATAAGAACAGCATCAATTATTAATGTTTATGTGTTTCTGAAACTGCTTCTATTTTCTCTGTCTTCTAAAAAATTCAAAAGTGCTAACACACCACATTGGTGTAAAAATATTTTGCCAGGAGTATGCACCGTTGCAATACATTTAACGCCATCTTCCAGGAACACCGCATAATGTTAAAAGCCGATTTCTTTCATAGGTTGAGTATGAAAAGTTTTCGGTTTCAGTTTCATCATATCATTTATCTCGGAACATGAGATAAAACCAGTTGACAATACATCAGCATTTATAAGCATATTACAGATACTAAAGTTAAAAAGGGAAATTATGATGTGGATTACTTTGCAGTGATACATTTTAAAGGGTGACAGCCTGCCTCTTATAAAATAGATGCTTATTATCACTCAATGTGGTCTAAGACAAACTTCAACCACTGAAAGCGGCTAGAATCCCAAAGTTGCGTAGCACGTAGTAATCATGTAAATACTGTGGTATGTAATCAGTAGAAAC
>JBCAUG010481652.1:0-30114 GCA_038406175.1 Haplosyllis leylae
AAATGTATCGTGCCTCTGTTTTGACATTGGTATCCTGAAAATCCTGATAGACATGTGCATTGGTATCCTCCATAATTAGATGGTTCACAGGATCCACCATTGTAACATGGTTGTGAAGAACATGGGTCTACAGCTGTATTTAGAAAATATGATAACAATTTTACTTTCATGTCAGAAGACTTTTCGGGACTTCCAACAAAACAGCACAAATACCAGCATAATTGACCAGTGAGGATGGTTTTCAAAGCCGTAAAATTCAGTGATGTTCCAAATTATAGTCATTTTCTTTATGGTTTTGCCGGATAAACTGGTTAAATATTACTCAAATGTTGCTATTGACCCATTGTTGAAAACAATTTTAGGTACACCAGGTTTCCTTTTAATAGATCTACTTTGGACAGAAAGTGTAACAGAAAAATACTTTAAAATTCACTGTTCGTGTATTGGATGCTTTATTGATGGAAAAAAAAAGATCACTAAGACTTCTTTCCTCCCACTCATGTTTATCCTTGTATGACGGGCAAATCTATCTCAATGAGTACACAGAATTTTGAAGATCTGTTTACATACCTTGACAGTTTGGTTGGCGGTATCCTGGAGGACATGTACAAGTATAGGAGTAGGAATTGGGTGTACATGTACCACCGTTTAGGCAAGGTTGAGATAAACATGAAGAAATGTGACAATAGACTCCACTGTATCCAGGAGGGCACGTGCATGTTACGGGTCGGGTGGGATCCACGTGGAAGTTAGAAGAACAAGTTCCTCCATTGAGACAGGGATTCGGGCTGCAGAAATTTCTTTCATCTAAAAATAATAGCTGGATCATTTTCATATTATATGTATTTTATGATTGATCTTCACCATAGATAATGCTGTTATCTGATGACAAAAAAACAAAAACAGACCCGCTGGGCATCTGTTTCAAAAATTGTGTTCAACTTACTCTCACAATGTTGACCAGTTCGTCCGATGTTCCAGCATATACATCTGTGGAATGAGAAATATTATACATCTGAACAGTAATGATAAGAAGTTCTGAATATTCATGTTGTATTTTGAATTGTTTATACCTTGAGAACTAAACACAAATTCGGATTTTTAAGGGCGCAATCTAAATTGAGCAGACTTCCTTTTGCTGTTACAGCAACAGCTAATTTGTTAAGTTTGCTCTGAGCATGTACTCACCTGTAGTTATTATTCTCAATTTCACAAATTCCACTATTGCATGGATTCGGGTTACACAAAGCTGCAGGAGATTAACAGAACATTCACAGTACCAGATTTAGATACAGATGATACGGTTTTAACTACATAGATATATTACAATTTCAAACATTTTGAGATAAAAAAATCCCCATGAGAATCCAGTACTGATTTTCAACCAGTCATAAGACTTGAATATAAAAGGGTTATATCCAAAATGAGCTATCTTTTTCCTGTTGGCAACCAATTCCAGCATATACACCACACTTTGCATTATTCCGCGAGTGTGTGGTTCAGTGGTAAAATTTAGGTTTCCCAAGTATCATACTAAGGTTCAGAATTATTTTTGTTGTCGAATTTAGTAAATTTAGTGGAGCTCAAATAGGAAAAGCCTTGAATTTACTTTAATTAGAGAATCAGGTTTTTCATGACCCATTGATTCTATCTAGTTCAATCATCTAAGTCCGAAACATCGATTGGTGCATTAGAATCAATTTAAAGATCTTTCTAATTCAATAGCTGTGATAAAGACCCGGATTGAAAATTTTTTACAGTAAATGTTTTCACTCTGACTGAGGAAAGCCTTTGATGTCAATATTGCCAACTATATGTTTTTACTTTTCTCGATTAACGCGTCTATATTTGAGCTAAATATTAGTAAATGCCTAAGCTTAAGTTACAGAAAATGTAGACAAAGTATAAACTTTAGTTTTACATTTGTTACGTACATTGATCACAGTTCTGTGCGTCAAGACCCCAATAACCAGACGGACATGAACAGCGGTAGCCAGATACATTGTTGTTTGTGACAGAGCACGTTCCCTGATTTCCGCAAGGGTTCGAAGCACAAGGACCTATAGATGCAGATGCCATTCTGTTAGATATTTGCCCATAACAATAATTCTATTTCTTCTTGTAAATGTTGGTAGGAAAGAGCAACTGAAAATTGTTACTTGTTTGACAGAACCGTCCAGTGTACGGAAGTTGGCAAGTACACTGGGCATCCAGGGTATTTGAATTAATTGGTTGTACAATCCTGCATGAACCAAAGTTCTGACACGGATTGGGCGTGCATGGATTATTCTTTGCTGAAATAGGATTACGTACATTATCTCATGTAATGTTTTATGAAAATTGAGAGAATGGTCTGCAGGGCTACTTACGGGACTACTTGCTTGTAACAAATTATATCCTCTGAAATTAACTTTAATAATTATGAATGTGTCAGTATTGTGACGTTGGAAATTGGTTCCATGCCTTGCATAGCACAAAGGAAATTGGAGAACCATGCCGCGGTAATGCACACCCCCTTTAAAGATCGTTGCTAGAAATGAACGTAAAATCGGCTATCCAATCATCTACACAGACACTATTTACAATACTATTTTATTCATGGACACCCTAACAATGTCTAGAACAACAATGCCCAGAAATTTGTGGATTGCGACGCCATGTTTTACGTTCATTTTAGTAATATTTTTTCGTAAGGTACCAGGCGTAGAAAAATGTACTTCCAATGTATAGTTTGTCATGAGAGAGGACTCCTTTATGTTTGCATCGTTCAAAAATTAATTTTTGTTTGGCAAGAAGTGTTGTCCTTCTATTTCCGAGCACAGTTCTATTTCCCTGGTATGGCTTACTAGTAGCTAAACCTCCCTCCACCCTCCAACCGATAAGTCTGGTCCTGGTTGAGACATTTCAAACAAAATTGTTTTCCCTCAACAACCTCCGAATCTTTAGTGCCGACCAGAACGAAAGAAAATGAAATAAAATCTTGACTAAAACCTCAATCCAGAGAATTATGTGTACGAGCTAATGAACATAAAAGTATTTGGGCCATCCTTAAATATTTTACTTGAAAATTTACTACTGCTTTAAATTGAGCCTTTTGAAATGTAATGCATCAGTGCAAACAGAAACATTAAACTCTGGCACCCCCAAACTTTTGCATTATGCCATAGAATCCTCGGTCAATTGGTTCATTCTGGAACCGAAGTTTTCTCAAGAAACCAGTCTGTCGGCGTCTAACTTTCCATTAGTGCTTTTGGATATTATCTTGAAGATTCATAAGAGTTTTTCGTACCCGTTTCACAGGTGAATCCCGTGTGCGTAATTGGACAATTACATTCGTATGACCCAAACTTCTCAACACATACTCCTCCATTCTGACACGGATTCGAAGTGCATGATAGGACTGAAGTGTAAAGCAAAGGATGGCTTCAAGTGTAATAGTATTAGATATCTGTAACGTTTAAATGCAAGGCGTAAAACACCAGTTCTTCTTTTATTGTTGATCATTTTTGAAATTAAAATAACCAACTAAGATTTGTATATTTTGTCACGGGATTATTACCTGTGTCACAGTTGATTCCAGTATGTGTTGCAGGACAGCTGCATGAAAACGTGTATCCACTGATCGTGGCAACATCTGTGCAGGTTCCACCGTTCTGGCACGGTGACTGACTGCAGGGCAATACTGAAAGATACGATGCTAGTTTTAAAAGACAGAGGTATCTACACTAATTTTGAAACAGAAGAAACCAGTATCACAGTATCAATCCAGATCAGTAGTAGTTGCTAGAACACAGTTATCTCTCAATTTCCTTGATATATCAAACTTGTAAGCATTCATTTCGTAGAAGTGACCTCTTTATTTCATTAGGTCTTAATTTTTTAGATCTATATGAAATTCAACCTACTTGTTTCACAGTCAGAACCCGTAGTATTGAAAGGACATTGGCATGTGTAGCTCTTTCCATCCGCGCTGTTTGAGCACTCACCACTGTTCTTACACGGTTCATCGTCACAAGGTTTTGCTAGGTTAAATGTTCAAGCAATCTTTAAAGGTACTGTTTTCAAGTGTTTAATTGTGTTTGATTGTAATCCAATTAAAATAATAAATTAAATATTCTACATTTCATTAACCAATTCTGCGGTTTATAGATCTAATAGAGCCGAAACATCGTTGAAGAATAGTGTAAAAGGGCGTAACTGGGTAAGGCAACTTTGCGCCAATTAAGAACCAAGATATCAGTGAGTTATTCTTCGGTGTCATGACACAAAGGCGGTTTCTTACTGTCAGGGTTGCAGCTTGTGTCCAGAGTTCCATCTTGGCACTCACAAACTGCCACATATTTCTTATCTACTTCATCATAGAAGTTGTTGCACTTGACTCCAAATTGCATGCATGTTGCATTCTTGCATGGTGCCTCTGAAAAACAATTTGCTGTGTCAGTGTTTTTGCCTTAAAACGTTTTGAATTGTGACAACAATACAAATAATTTGTGGATGGTTTGGAATCCACCTGTCCTCTGAATTTCGCATGAAAACGGGAAACCATATATTGTACACAAAAAGTCTACCTTGTTCACAGTTATCTCCGACGTAGTTGTCGCTACAGTTACAAATGTGTTTGCTGCCTGGGCCATCGTCTGTACACACCCCACCATTCTCACAAGGGTCCAAATCGCATGGAGGCGGAACTAGAAGCGCAATTTTTACAGAAAAAAGTTCTCGGGAAACCAAAAACTTTAAAATCCCAGAATGGCATATATGAAGAAGAAGCCAAAGGTATGTAATTTTTATGCAAACTCAAATTTACAGTGACATTGTCAAGAAGAATTGTGTACCAGCTCTGGTGCATGTGATGTCAGAAAATTCTGGGGGACAAACGCATTGGAATTCAGTCTCGTTCCTCTTTATGCAACTTCCTCCATTTTTACAGGGCTCAGGATCACATGGATCAATATCTATAAATTACAACATTTTCATGTTTGTATTTTGTTTAATAAGACAAATTGGACAAAACAAAAGTGACTAAACTATTACCCGAGTCACAAGCTCCTGGTTTGGAATATATTACTTGACCAAGCAATGCACTTTGAATACCCTACAGGACATTTTAAATGATATGTTTTTATCTGTCGTATTTTAAAAAAATATCGATTTGATGAATATAGGGAAAAATATCCAATTTGGAAAGCATGGTCACGTTTCATTGCATAAGCTTACATGTTACATTTCCACAATGAAAAGTTCCTGCTTCGACACTGACAACGCTTTATAAATCAAGTTGACTAAACGTCACTCAATGCTTCGACTGACACGTCGGATCCACCCCATTTCACTCAAAATGTCTGATAGACAATATTTTGTTCTGGAATCTAGCAGGGTGTGTTTCATAGAGAAAACTATCTCCATAATAATTTAAGGTAGATCTAAATTGTTCGCATTTATCTTAGCATACTTTTAAAACGTCCATCTATAACTTGCTCCAATCGGAAATTTTGTGAGCAATACAAACCTGATTCACACCTCTCTCCGCCGTATCCCTCTGGACATTTACACGCGTACGTATCGCCACCTTTACCCTCCAAACACGTACCTCCGTTCATGCAAGGGGAGGCAGTGCAAGCATTTTCTGAAAAAATCATCCGCGTCATCACCAATTTGTCTCTGAACAGTGTTTCAACGTAAAATAAGTTTTATAACATAGATCTATTTTTAGATCAAAAATGTGAGCTTTAGAACAGTTCCAGTCTTTTCGTTTGGTCATTTAAAATATTATCTAAAATCATATCTTTGACAATTTGTGGTGCAACTAGAGGATTCCTGGCAATCAGACCTGCATCGCAAGTTTCTCCGTGATGGTAGTCGTCGCACTGGCAGTATGCAATGTGTCCTGTACTTTCTTGGTCTTGGATATTTTTACACATCTGTGTATTTGTCTTGTTGCACGTAAAATTCAGACATGGCTGGGTATCTGAAAGTAAAAATTAAAAGTACAGTCTACATTTATAATTTAATCATTCAAGGCTTATTTAGATGTGTTGTCTCAAATATTAAAAGGTCTCAGAAATTTTCAAATATTTATGAAAAGGAATATCAGAATTAATAGAAATCCATATTAGAAACATTCTAGGCAACAATTGTCACCTACCCAATTCACATGTCTGTCCAGTCCATCTGGGCTTATCACAAATACAAGCAAATCCGTCCGTTTTACTGATGATACAAGTGCCACCGTTTTTACAGGGTGATTCATCGCATGGTGTGGTAGGATCTTTATATTTTTTTCAGTGAATAAGTTTACATAATTAATGGTATTTTAATGGATAGAATAGAACTTTTTAAAAAATATTTTAGGAAATATATGCTGTGTATTTCAAGACGTAAATAGAACACATCATCATTCTTACCAATATGACAGACATCGCCAATATATGGCGCAGGACAAGTGCAATTGGTTTTAAATGTTCCGTCTGATTGTCTAACGTTGCTACAGGTGCCGCCATTCCTACATGGATCTATTCTACACGGGTTCATATCTCAAAATAACGTGATAAAAATTTGTTGATATTTTAAATATTGAATTTTAATTCTTGTATACAGAAAAGTTCATGTAAATACATTAAACTAATAAACCTGTTTCACAGTTTGCTCCAGTGGTGCCAGATTCACAGTCGCACTGATATTCCACAACGGTGGTGCCATCTGTCTTGACAATGATTCCACCATTTATGCAAGTTCCACCCATCTTACATGGTGACAAACTTTCACAGGGTTTCCTGTCTGGCAACAGCAACATTTAGGCATTATACTTATGGTTCAAAAATTAAACGAAAGAACAAAAACAATTAAGGGCCAGGCTATCTGCAGAGTTTCGTGGAGTTAATTTTAAAAATTAAATTTAGATCTATATCTAAATAATTAAGAAGCCATTTTTTAAATTTTAATTTAGTAATTGGTGCCAAAATTTCTAATACTTGGATTTTGTAGCAATTCATCTGCAATAAATTATGGATTGACCTATGCTCTTACTTACCCGCTTCACAATTCTTTCCGACGAATTTGTCGCCGCAGTCACATTCGTAATCGTAGTAGGTGTCGTTGATCTTTTTAGCCCTGCATGTTTTACCGTGTTGGCAAGGGTCGGAAACGCATGGGTCAGTATCTGTATTCAACGACAAAGTAAACGAGATGAACATAAATAATTACCGTCATGTAATATTTTATTGAAGAACAATATGACTTTTCTCCAGCATCCCTGGCGATATGTTGAGACATTACATTACAAGTTAAGCCAAGATCTGTGCCGTTTGATTAAATGGCATAAAGTGAAGCCATGATCTACTTACACACGTCACAGAAAGGTACCTCGTATCCTGGGGCACATTTACAAGCCGGTGACTTTATTTTGTCTGTCACATCAATATTGTAACATGTTGCTCCGTTCTTGCAAGGATTGTTTGTGTGACATGGGTCATTATCTGTGAAAAAATTCATTCACAGGTGATCATGATCATATTTACTTTTATAATTTTAGTTTGCAGAAGAAATACCTGCAAAATGGAAAAAAAAGTTTGCAGTTTTCTTTTGTTTGGGAATGACAGAATGGGATTTATCTTTGAAAAAAAAAAACACACCTGAAATGGATTTCATCAAGATTGCATGTGAATATACGTACTTATATCACAATGCGTGCCATTGTATGGATAGGGGCATTCACACTTGTAGATGTAAAACTTTTCATCATATCCTTCGAACGTCTCGTTCCTGACCTCCCTTCTGCATGTTCCACCCTGTAGACACGGACTGGAGTTGCAAGGGTCAAATCCTGAAAAATCGAATGTAAATAGTCTAATATACCGGGTAGCGATGCAAGATTTGATGGACACTTTGTGAAAACCACCATTGCAGACTAAATTTTCATTTCAAAAAGTGTGCCTTTTAGATCATAAAAGGCAATGCCCCAGTTAACTCACTGTACTGGCAAGCAGGTCCCGTAAAACCATCGATGCAATCGCACATATACTGCCTGTCCCTCCTTCGACTGAAGCAAGTCCCATTGTTTTGACATGGTTGATTAAGACAAGGATTAACTCCAACCTCTGTAATACAAACCAGAACATTTTTGAATATCGCGAGTCTCTTTTTAGTCACAATGACCTGAAACAAAACTCTCATTGGTAGATTTTAAGCGAAACAGAAGTTTAGACAGAGGTTTGGTCAGGGTATATGATTTTACAATGCAATGACATCCTGGAATCAGTATATTACAGGGTGAGCAAAATAAAGTTAACAGGCCATTTTAGATGTGAATTTGTTTATTTTTATGGATTTTTTTCCAGTTGAATATTGCTGAGAACAGGAAAATCCGGAAAATTTTGATTAAAGATAAAATACCTGTTTGGCATTTGTCTCCCGTGTAATAATATTTACAGTAACACTTTGGGTAATAGATTGGGCCATACGGAGGAAATGGATACTCCACGTTTTCACACGAAGTTGTACCATCGTCTGAGCAAACATTCTCAATGCACGGGAACTTGCCTAAAATTTCAATAAAATTATATTAACAGTACTGAAAGGTTCAATTGCAATTCAGTCACAAGACACAAGGTATAAAATACAGACTTTTAAAGACTAATACACAAATGCTAAAGTATTTCTTCTGCGGCCACTTACTTATTTGACAGAATATTCCTGTGTAGCTGTCTGGGCAGTTGCACTTTATGGCATATGACAGTCCATTTGCCTCATTTACACATGTCCCATTATTTTTGCATTTGAAACCTTCGGTCTTGCACGGATTTTTATCTGTATTCATGGAAACAGAGGAATATGAACAGATATTTTAAGAAAACTGCATAGAATACATTCATTCAGTGGCGGATCTAAGGGGGGGGGGCGCTAGGGACACCCCTCACTTGGTCCAATTTCTTTCATGTTCATGCAGTTTTCGGGGAAAATTTGGCAAAATAATAAGTTGGCGCCCCCCCAACTTGTGGGTTGGCACCCCCCCCCGTCTAGGAAATCCTAGATCCGCCACTGACAAGTATATTGGAAGGGAATAAATTCGATTGATTTGTAGAATCCACGTTCTTTACTGACTGATATCGCAAACAGCTCCAGTCCAGTCAACTTCATCGCACGCACATGTGAAGGATTTGTAGTCTTCGGAAGCTGTGCAATTACCACCATTCTTACACGGCTTGGAATTGCAAGGATCCACGGGCACTGTTAATTGCAGAAAAATGTCTCGAATTGTTCATCAGCCAAGTACGAAGCAATGAATTAGGGAAGTTTAGTCAATTTAATTTGTGAAATGAAATCAGTGTCGAAGCAGGATGTCTTCATTATGGTAACATTCCCAAGTAATTTTGTAGAATAAACCGAAACCATACTTTTCAAGTTGGCTACTTTTCCCTGCATTCATTGAGTCGAAGCTCACATTTTCATTTTTCAAATTTTCGAGATCTGTAACTTCTATTGCTTTTAATATTAGTAACTCAAATTAAAAACCAGTTTATACTTACTGGTTTCACAATTCTTCCCATAGAAAGGCAACACACATTCACAAGTGTACTCCCCTGTTGTAGAATTTCCAACGCACGTAGCACCGTGTTTACAAGGTACAGAATCGCAGGGCTTCGTGTCTACGTAATGAAGTAACACAGACATCAAATTGAAGATCGTTTCCTGGAAATTAATCTCGTCCTATGTCTTTCAATTTTGTCCACGTCGTATTTTTTTCTCAGATGACAGAAATTATTTTTCATTCTGGATGAAACCAACCTATTTGACAGCTGTCTCCCTCATAGCGGTCCTCACATACACAGGTTCTATTGGTTCCGTCTTGAAGACAAGTTGCTCCATTTAGACACGGTTTAACTTCGCACAGGTCGTCAGCTGTTATTTCAAAGAAAAGTATCAATACATTGGACAAAATTTGTACCAAAATTATGGACTTCGAAAAATTGAGCCCTTTGTGTAAATTTGCTGAAAATAGGTACTTAAATTGAAAATCACTAACCCATTTGAAACGGATAATGGTTACACTATTTGTGTGACTTTTCCATTACCTACCATTTGCAGCACAGGTCACTCCACCATATCCTTCGGGGCAGTTACAATACAAAGACGATGAATCCTTTACTCTCATACAGGTTCCACCGTTTGCACATGGATTAGAATAACATGGATTTGGTGCTAAAAAAGATTAGTATCGTGAAAAAAAACAACTTTGCAATTAACAACAGAAAATAATTGTCGGAAATTAATGGAAGTATTCAAGTTGTTCAGAAGAAACTTTTACGTATTTCGCAGTTTTTCCCTGTGAAGGCCTGGTCAGTTCCGTTGCCAGGACACAGACATATGTAGTCGGCCTGATCTGTCGTTTCTTCGCAAACACCGCGGTTCTGGCAAGGCCATGACGAGCAGGGTAGCGCTTTATATCAAAAGGAAACATAAACACCGTAATATTTATTTCTTATCATTTGATAGAATAATCAATTTGTAGTATTAATCAAATGATGAAGGTACACCACATAAGTTTAAAAAGAGAGAATTATTCTAAATAGGCTTTAGGAATGGGAAATAATTACGTGTTTCACATTTACTGCCCGTGTATCCTGGATAACAATCACAACTGGCGGTCCAGGTTGTCAGCTTACTTCTCATGCACAACCCAAACTTACAAGGGCTGGGATCACACGGGTCGGCTAAGGTATGGATTTATAAACGTATGAGTTGTTTCAAATAATCAAATTCTCACATGTACTATTAAGACTTAAGATATCAGGATCAAAATGCATACTCTGATTGCAAGTGTCTCCATAGAAGTCTGTCGCGCATTCACATCTGAAAGATTTGTACCCTTCATGACATGTGCCATTGTTTTGACATGGGGTAGAATCGCAAGCCAGAGGCGCTTTGTCTAAAACATGAAAAAAAATATTAGGCGGGTGCAAATATTCATCTCTGGGAAAACCAAAATCACATTTGGAAAATGTTTCAAATTTGATTTACATGCCTTGACAATTTATTCCCGAGAATTCGTCAGAACAATAACAGCGATACGAATACATTCCGTTGTCGTACTCTTGGACACAGGTACCGTTATTTTGACATGGATTGGAGTCACATGGCTCCATGACTACAAAAAACACACAAACATGAAATTCAGCAATTGAAATGCATCAAGAAATGGGACTTACGGAATCACAGCATTACTTCACGGCGCTATTTTGTTTATTAACACCTCAACAATGCTTGGAACAAAAAAAAGTCATTGGCTAACTGGGAGGTCATATTTGGCGATAATTGCTAGTCTTGTAGTGAAAGTAACCGAAGTTAAAAATGGTCACTCGCACTGTGAGAGTATCCTTTAATATGGTAGCCCATACACAAAGTTCAAATAAGAGAAAAGTTACATTCACGTACATTCTGTACAATTGTCTCCACCGTAGTTATCAGGACAGATACAGTAGTACCTCTCCTGGTCCAGCATCTTACATGTAGCATTGGCAGCGCAAGGGTCACTCATGCACGGATTCAATACTGAAACATTTTCAGACATTTACCTTTGTTAAGAAATAGTCTGATATCTTGCGATCACTGTAAGAGTTATTGACATGTCTGTATGAGAAATCGTCCATATTCTTACTGATTTCGCATTGTTCTCCTGTAGTGTTAGCATGACACTGACAAAGATACTTGGTTTCGGCGGCGTTAACGCTTTCAAAGCACGTCCCTCCGTTCTGGCAGTAAGGAGAATCCTGGTTGCACGGTGTGCCAGCTGAAGTGCATATGTTAGACCATATTTTAGTGTGTCTGCTCAGTGAAATGAAAAAGTACCAATTTAAAATGATTGTTTCCAGTGGCTGATCCAGAGGAGGGAACGTCAATTGTAAAGGTGGGGACTCCAACATATTATTTTACCTAATTTTCCTCAAAAACTGCATGAATATGAAAATATTTGGACCGGGGGGGGGCATGCGTCCCTGGTGCCCCCTGGATCTACCAATGGCTTCTGATATTACATCAGAAATGACTTGGTAAGATTTATCAGTAAAATTATTGCATATAAATTTGAAATCAAACTTGAATTACGAATTGACTTCTGTTTTATTCATTGAATTACAACAGCAATTGTGAAAATGATAATTCTTCGAAAGTAAAGTGATTGACTCACGTATTGTACAACCCGTTCCCGTGTAGTTAGTTCCTTTACAATCGCACTGATACGTCCAGTGAGCCGTATTGTATTTGGCAAATATCGGAACATTGTTGCATGTGCCGTTGTTAGCACATATGGATCCGTCACTGTTCTTGTTGCAAGGATTTTTATCTGGAGATTATATATCATATATATATTATCAAATTAAAAGTAAAGCTGCAATGGTAACAACTAAAATAAGCAGTCTACGTAGGAGTCCATATTATGCCAATGAAACAGAATGAATGGCAAAAGACACTGAAATCTTTACTTACTGTATTGACATCGATCTCCGGTGTAGTCAGGGGAACAGAAACAAATAAATTCTGTTGTATCATTACCATTCAGCTCACATACTCCACCGTTTTGGCATGGTTTGTTGTCACAAATATTTGGTCCGACAAATTCTACAAAGAGAAACATATATAAAAATATCAAGGAGTGAAGGAGTTTCACGTGATGGCGTATATACGTACGGGACAGGTTAAACTTATGTCTCCAGGTATGTCCTGTCGATTTCCACCTCCTTGTCTCTCCCCGTGTCCCTAAGTTCTTCTTATGTCGCCCATTTTGATTAGCTGAGGCTGTTCACCACAATTAATCAGAAGTTTTACATAGACCAGCCTGACTTGCATGGAAGTCTGATTCCCACCATTCCACTAAAGACCTCTTAGAATCTTCATGGCCTTGCAGATAGACAACTAACTTTAACGAACCAGCATTAAAACCTAAACGCATTTCTGTTTGGGGAATCTGATTATACAATGAACGAAGTCTGTATATATATTCATTTCATCGTGTGGTAACAGAAGCATTAGTTTCGTATGTTGAATTTTATTCATTGATATTCATTCGAAACTGATAAGTTATTAGTTACTCGAAACTTACAATTATTAATACCTACTTTCACAATGTTGTCCTGTGTAGAGACTGGAGCATTCGCATTCATACCAGTATTTTCCGTCCTTGTAAAGTTGGTTACATGTGTTGTTGTTCTGGCACGGATTGGAGTCACATGGGTTGAGCACTGAAATTATATTGATTTTTTATATTGAGTTTTTAAAATTCACTTATTGATGTTTTGATTCAATTAAGATAATTTAGATCTACATCAGTAAAAACTGGTACCTTGTTCGCAGACAACTCCAGTGTACATATCTTTTTCACAGGTACATGAGAACAATCCAGGTCCCGTGGATTCACAAGTCCCATTGTTTTGGCAGGGGTTCGAGTCGCACGCTGTCAGTACTAGAATAAATTTGAGGATGCTGGTCAAAACTGAACAATTGATTTATGACAAAGATGTGTAACATAAATTTGTGTTTCCACTACTTCTATCTTTGTTAAAAAATATACACTGGATCATTTAGTTCATCAGACAGTGTAGACACTGGAGCATTTAGTTTAATAAACAGTATAAAGAAAAGGAACTTACATGTTTCACAATTTTCACCTCCAGTGAGCGTTTCATTGCATTGACAGATGTAACCGGCATCATTACTGAAACAAGTTCCACCATTCTGGCAGGGAGATGAATCACAGGCTGTGGACCCTGTGTTAAAAAGCATGCGCATTAGCTGCTGATAATTATCTTGGCATGCGTACATTTCAGAGTCGGACTGTTTTTAGCATTTTGTTGTCACAATGTTGTCACAAATGGATGAATGTTTAATCGGTAACAATGGAGTTTATCTCAAATTATCCGAAATTGGCAATAATGGCAATATTGGCATCACAGGCCTTACTACGTGAAAACAAAAAATCCAGCAATAAACTGTTACCCCAGTGAGCATTGACCTCAGCCACTTGGATCTGATGCTGTGCTCTCTGACGCTGAGCTATTGCGGCATGTGTTACTTCGGAGATCTAAGATCTGCATATGGCCATGCTCTATTGGTTTTAGGATCTTTTTAGGCCGAACGAAAGAAGTGTCGCCCATACCCATTTCCCAAACGGCAACGCTCGCGGCAACACTCAAAGGTCTTAACTAAACGATCCAAGTCCAAGATATAAGTGGTGCAGTAACAAAAGACAATTTAACGATATCCCAAGTAGCAATTGCCATCATTACCAATTTTGTGTGTTTGTGAAAAACTCGAATAATTGGACTCCTCTCGGGAAAACTCAAATCCACATCGCATCACAGGGATAGCTTCATGGAACTGATTTTTCTTCGAAAACCACAATTCCAGGTAGCACCGATTTTAATCCACTTACTCTGCACACAGTCAAATTTAGGGTTGTATTCCGGTGTACACTGACATGCATAAGTGTAGTCAGCATCCTTCTGTTCCACATTGGTACAGTTACCACCGTTTACACACGGACCTGACCCACATGGATCCTTCTCTGTATTAACATAAATGTGTTAAACGGTAACACTGTAATATTTTAAGGACAGATTTCCAGCAGTTTTTAAGGACGAAAATAGCATTTTTTAAAATTCAATATGTATTTGGCCCACATTACGTACTATATTGGCAGATATCACCATGAAATGATATTTGGCTACAGTCACAGTAGAATCTAGTGTCATCCAACTTGACACAAGCTGCATTATTCTGGCATGGGTCAGGATCGCAAGGGTTCTTATTCTGAGCTGAAAAAAATTGCATAATAATTCGCTTGTTGCGTGTGAAAATTTCGATAAGAAACTACCTCATATGTTCCATTCACTTGTGACCTTTCTGTCTAAAGTCATATCTGTAGTGAAAACAAATATGAACAAAAGGAAGTTTGTTTGACCTACTTTCACAGTTGGTTCCAGTGTAGTCACTAGAGCATTTGCATTCGTAGATCCATTCTGAGTTTTCGGTCTGAACGTAAGTACAATTTCCATTATTCTGACAAGGGTTAGAGGCGCATTTATCTTTTACTGGAATGGAAAAACATTTGTAGTTTAGTAGGTTTTATTGGGAATTGTAGTCAATTAAATTAATAGTAGTCTATGCATTTTCCAACTGATTTATTGGCAGTATCAATAAGATTTACTGATACTATTTATAATCAATTCAAAGAATAGATTTTGGAATTAGCCGGCCATTTTTGGCTGGAAAGAAATCATATGGATTTTCTCTTTAGCTAAGGACTGCACTTCCACATATTGTATTAGTACCATTTTCACAATATCTTCCATAATGTGGGGTGTTGCAAACACAATACACAGCTCCACGTTCGTCGACTGTACAAGTACCATTATTTTGACAAGGATCAGTCGCACAGGGCTCGATTTCTGTGAAACATAGAAATTAATAAAATAGCTGATTTTTTAAACAATCATGAACTAATTTTGTATACATTCATTGGACCTAAAGTCCATTTCGAACCCACCTGCTTGACAGTTGACTCCCGTAAAGTCTCCGGCGCAATTACAAGAGTAATTCTTTCCGTCTGTGGAATCCGTACATGTTCCACCATTTTGACATGGGTCCGAATCACACGGTTGGATTTCTATCGGAAAGAAAAATAACCAAATATGAAACGTAAGAAAGCTGTTTTCTTGACTCGGCAGCTTTACTCTTTTGGTATTTTGTAGATAGAGAAAAATACACATAGATCTTAAATTAATTAACAGGCCAATCTTCATGAATATGCGTTTACAAAGGCAATAGATAAATAGATATAAGATCACTAACTAGTGGTGCAGTTTGCATCAGTGTATTCAGAAGTACATGAGCATTTGTATTCCCCTGTTTTTGTATTTGAGTAGCAGGTTGCGCCATTCTGACAAGGATCAGATTGGCATTGATCTTGAATTTCTGAAGGAGAATGGGAAAATCTTTAAAACTTACAGAATGTGATCAATATCAAGAAAGCATGTAGTAACAAAATCAAAAGAAAATGAACTTTACGTGTTTCACAATGGCTTCCAACATAGTAATCCTTACAAAAACACGTGTAGCCTAACACTCCCGTTTTTTGGTCACAATATCCCGAGTTCTGGCATGGGTTGGACGCACATTGGTCAACCACTGTTAAGTACAAATATCAAATGTACATTTGAGTTTAAAGTAAACCCTTCTTTCGATATTTTCTCGGGACAGAATTTCTTTGTATCAAAGCAGAAGAAAATCCTTACCCTTCTCACAATAGGTTCCTGTATAAAGTTGCTCGTTGCAAAGACAAGTGTAACTGTAATTGGAACCCTACAAAATTGCTTGGAATTCCGTGAGACTGAACCATTTTTGCATCTAAAATCTTAAAGAAGGGTTTGCTAATTCTGTAATAAAATTTTTATGATGTCACTGAACAGACTATGACATAAGAAATTATGTTCTGAGGAAGAAGATTCCTAAATCAAACAGATCACAGAAAAGGCGAGATATCATAATAAAACAGCAACGAACCGCTGGTTTTGCTTCAAAAATTTCTTGCAAAAATAAAGTAGCGAAAAAGTTCCCGAGGAGACTCTGGCGTACCAACCAAAATATGTTTTACCTGGAGCACGAGTGCGCAAATTACGGCACTACTAATCTCATGAAAAAAAAAGACTGGAAATAATGCAGCCAGAAGTGGAATTCAATCAATCGGGTTTTCCCTAAATGGTAGGTTAGGTCATTTAACAAATTTGTTGAATTAGTTAAATGCAATTCAAACTAGTTGTAGTCAATAATAGTAATCAATCCAAATGAACAATGGTAAATTCAACATGGCTAGGTATTTAGCATTTATTACTGGACATAGTAAATTCATTGTTGCTCATTTATATTGATTACTATTATTGATTACCATTGGTTTGAAATGCATCTAACTAATTTAACAGATTTTTTAAATGACCTGACCTACCATTAAGGGAAAATTCGAATAAGGTCTCTAAATATGCCTACCAGTTTACATGTTCCCCCATTTTTGCAAGGTCCACTATCGCATGGCTGTGTATCTGCAAATAATTTAATCAAAGTTCATACGTCTTTCCGAAGCTAGGATCGTTAGGAAGCGAACATGTCCTTAAGAATAAGGATTACCTGTTTCACAATGTGTTCCTGTGTACCTAGTGGCACATTTACACTCATAGATGTAATCACCTCCAGAAGAATTTGCTTTATCTTCACATACTCCGTTATTCTGGCAAGGATCAGATTCACACGGGTTCGTGACTGAAAAAGTTAAAACGGTGACATTCCCATTCATTTAAGACACAAATTTGCACAATAAAGATTTGAAATATCGAAAGTAGTACAGGGGATGCTCAGAGTGTAGCATCAAAATGCATTTAGAGATTTCTAGTACTTACATATCTCACAATTGGTTCCAGAATAGTTGGCTGGACAGGTGCATTTGTAGATGTAGCTCTGATCGGCTGATACTTCAGTGTTTGTACAAGTGCCACCATTTTGGCAAGGATTAGACACACAGGGATTCTTGTCTTTTTGGGATGAAACGATGTAAAGTAAACTTCATTTATTCTTTGAGAAAACAAAATATAGTTTATAGTTCACTTAAACTTTTGATATCTACCAGAAAAAAGCAAAAAAAAAAAACAAGAAGAAATGACATATGAGATATGAGTTCATCAAAGGTTTACCAAGATCGCAATTTTTTCCTGTCCAGTCACCGATACAGTTGCACTGGTAATCGTTGACAATGTTTGTACAAGTGGCTCCATTCTGGCACGGATCAGGAGTGCATCTGTCCACATCTGCAAAATTAAAAAGTGGTGGAGAATCGGTGAATATCATCTAAATCAACTATCTTTAAATTTAGACCGGAAGTGTTGAAAACTCTTAACTGACCGTCAGCACAGGTTGGCCCTCCTTTATTCGCAGGGCACTTGCATTCGTATGATCCGACCTGCAATTATTTTTACCTCAGACAAATGTTTGTAACAGATAATAATCAATTATTTAATGCATACTCGACAAAGCAATGTAAACTCACTTTTTCAATGCAGGTGCCCCCATTCGTGCACGGACTGGATGCACATTGTTGAGGATCTACATTTAAAAAATCAACAGCATGGTCCAGATATGAATGTGAAAAAGATAACTCAATACGCAAAATTGTAAAACAATTTACAGTAACAATAGATCAATGCATTTTGAACAAAGCGACGAATATATTTGTCTGTGCAGTACCTTCTTCTACATTAATCTTCACATCTAAAGATCCTGATCCAGTATTCAATAGGTTACAATTGACTATCACATTATTTATTCCATCTCCACTTGCTGGATATACTACCTAAATATTTAAGAAGCAATACGTTAATTGTAGTGATAACTGAACATGATTGAATAAAAAGACAAATATGTTCGTGATCAATTTGAAATGATGAAGCTGATAATGTGTGATTACTAACTGGTATTTTCTGGACGCCGGATCCTGCAGTCACATCAAGTGAACTGTCGTAGAAAGCTTTGTTTGGGAAAATATCACTGGCCGCGTACATTGTTCCTTGACCAGATGTTGTCTCTATCTAAAAATGTACAGAACTAACACAGTCACGGGTTGAGTTTAAAAGGAATGCATGACAGGTTGTCAAGTATACATGGAACAATAGTGTTCCGACAGAAGGAATGGATCAGCTATTCATCAACTTGTGCAATTCACAAGGTACAGCTTTTTATTTGAATAGATCAAAATATTTACCTGGTAATCTGCAATATTCACACACAAATGAGTTCTTTTTAAATTAACATAAAGTTACCATTAATGGTAATGTTGGTATCAGAGGATTTTACTGGGCTATCTTGGCATGCGGCATGTTCTACCAATTCTATTTGAATTATCTAAGTTCCAAAAGTCAAGTGGTGCATGGATCAAAGACCCCTTAACTATTTGCTGTTGTAAAATCCTGTGATGTAAACATTGCCAGTAATTGCAAAAGTAATATTTCTTTTATTTTACACTGAAAAAGAAACAATCAAACACATATATTTAGTGTCATTAATAAATATTGCAAATGCCAGATACCACAAATATTTCACATTTCAACTATTTTCAATTAATGGACAAGAAGTTATCAGCCTGCACCAGTCACATTCGTTCGTTCCATTTGATCTCAACCTGTGCGCCGAAAGAGATAAGCAGATCAAAATTACCAGACATGATCCACATGAAACTTCAAACAATTTTCACTCAATAATTTTTGACTAAAAATATTATGTGTAAAGTTTCACATCAAGGTAGGGTCAAAACGTTCAAGTACCATTTTTAAAGACACTTCACTGGATAAAGAAACTCACCGTTATGTAAGCTCCTCCGGGAGGAACACTAACTGTGCAGTGTTGATTCCCATTTTCAGCAAGTTTCTCATTGTAAGTCGTGGTGCTGTTATAGTAGACAGGACCTAAATTAAGCCACACAATTCTGAATCATTGCTCTCCTTCACCACACGAAATCAAATTCCTATTTTCAGATGTTAGAAAAGGAATGAATGTCTTTGTTTTCAAGGGTTAAAGAATGTAACACTTACTATCACATATTTTCTCATCCACTAACTGCCGCAAGTCGGTTAAGTCAGCAAACTTTGGAACGTAGCTGAGATGTTCGCAGACAGGTGTTGGAGCGTAGGATTCCAATTCTGATTTAAGGTAGTCGTTTGTTATCTGGATCACAATCAGATTCACACCTACGTCCTTCAACTGCAAAGGTAGCATCCAAGGATAATTTTTTTACAATTAAAAAAAATCCCGGTGATATTCCGGATACGCAAGGACAAAGGCCATGAATGGGTTTTATTGTTTTTGAAATACATTTTGGGCGATAAATATATATAATATACGTGTCTGATGGATTTGTCGCATCTTCAAAGTCTTGTGGTTTAAGGAAAACACACCTTTGAGCAAAAGTCAATGGTCCTCCCGCTGTCTGTAGCTTTGCCATCTACGAGAAGGACTGTAACACGTGGATGTGCTGATTCTGTATTTCTGCATCCTAAAGAGAAGTAACTGGAAGGTATCAAAAGCTTCTCACCATCACGGGTTATATTCAAATGGAACGAATGACTTGTTGTCTTGGTACAAGATGATGACTTCATGCCCATTGGTTGAAAAGAGTTGAAATGTGTAGTATTTGTTCTGTGTCACATTTGCCATGTTTATTTAAATAAATTACACCAAAAATGTAGCTTGTTTCAGTGTAAATTAAATATTTACTTCTAAGTGTGGTATATTGCAGATGGTGTCAAGTAAATATGTAAATGTAGTGAAACAAAAACTGGTACCTTGTGCCTGACACAAGTGGTGATGCACTGAAATGTGTGATTGTTCATTTCTTAGATATTCTCTCTTAATATAGTCATTGATTCAGCAACTTGTGCCAGAACACAAAGCACCAACTTTATTCCACTATTTTTTTCATATTTACTTAAACATTTTTATATCTCACAATTTAGAAATAAAATTCACATATTTGACAATGAAACAGGCATATATTTTGGGTGCAAGTAATAAATATTTCAAATGACACATAGAACAAATAGTACACATGTCAACTATTTTTAACTTATTGGCATGAAGTCATAAGCTTATGTCGGACACAGTCAATCGTTCTATTTGAATATAACCCATGGCCATCATGTTGCAAGGGGCTATTCGCATTTTATGGATAATCTTTTCAATATCTGTTATCATGGATAAAGTTATACAAATGAATCTTAGAAATATAATCTAAGAAATATAAGTATGAATGTACTTTTTACATACCAGATGCTGCGCAGTCACTCATTTGAGCTGAAATGTATTTGCAGGCTCTGTGTGTGTAGGTAAATTTGCCGTTTTGGTAAGCGATTTGATCAATAGCGTTTCCAACAGATGCTGTTGTCGTATGATTGTTAAAATCAAAATCCCCAAGTAATTCGTACTTTCTCCCACCAAATTGTACATAAGCCACTCTTGTGCCATCGGGAGAAATATTTTGTTCACTGATAACCTAATTTTTCATAAAAAATTATCAAACTAAAATACTTTCAGAAAGTAAGTCTAAAATCATTTTACAATCTTTTTACAAAATGTTCACTGCCAACATAATTTTTCAGAAATATTCATCAAACTAAAATATTTTAAGAATGTAAATCTAAAATAATTTTACAATTTTGTTACCAAATAGAACAAATCAGAAGCACATCAGATGAATGTATTATTTGTGTAGCTTACACACAAAAATGTAAACGTGCTGTGTTTAGAAAAATGTATGTGCATATATACCATGAGTTTTATTTTAGAATCAAGGAAAGCTTACCGCTTTTGTGAATTCTTTAACAATATCAAAGTTGTTGGTTCCCACACTCGCTGAACCATCAACGGCAAAAATCAAATCCTCTCCGGAATTGATGCAGTCTAGAAACAATGCGTAGTTTGTAGATGCATTTGAAACGCCTTAAGGGACTGCAACTCTTACCCTGAATCTTTTGATTAAAAGAAGATAAATTGTAGAAAATTGAAAAAAAAACCTTACCTGTACTCATAGCACTAAATCCATTGGTGAAACTAAATGCTTGCGTGGATGACGTGTCCTTGTAGATATTGTCAAATATCTGCTGCTGGGCGGCGGCACTGAAGGGAATGTCTTTCTTCTGATCAGTGTTGACGTCTTCAGTCGCGGTGTGAGTCTACAAATGGGATACCTTGTCGATGTCAAATTCGAAACACTACTGGAAAACAAGCTAGCCATGGGACTCTTCAATAAAAAGCAAAATGTCGATTTGTATTAACATACCACCAGATCAAATTTACAGTAAATGTACATCCTGGCTGCAAGTCCCGAATAAAGTGGCTTGTTCAGATCTGAGTATTGCACAGTGCTCCAGGTTATGCCTGAAATTTAACAGTATTTGTACCAAATTCAAAGACCATTCAGTTTAATAGCCCTCATATAATGTAAAAAGGTGAAGTTTCGTAATTTGAATTGAACACGAACCAAATTTATCTTTAACGTTGGCGATGGCGTTTGTCATTAGGTTTGTGCAAGCTGGTCCTTGGGTTTCATCGAACTTTGTTTTGCTAAGCTGGAACAAAGGAAAAGAATGTCAATTATTGTACCAATTGGGCAAGTTGTTCTCCCCTGAGAGTAAACTATTTGTAGTACATGTACCATTAAACATAACAAATCCCGCCGGAAGAAAGCTGTAACCCACTCACTTTGTTTGTGAAGCAATACCTTACGGTTTGGGAAAAGTAGCAATATTGTACCTGCCAGATTCCACCGTTAGCAGCATTTGACCCGCCATAATCTGTTGCAACTTTGGCAATTCGCTTCAAAAGCATGTTATCCGGTGGGAATATGCATGTGTGTTCAATCTGTCTTACAACAGCATTTACCTTCATAAAACATAGAATATGTAATGCAAATGCAAATAAATTTAAATGTATCATTCAGTCTGAGATATTAGGCCCTAGAATTAAAGCATCAAATCTGACTAAGAAATAAATGGAATAAAAACTAAATTCTTACAATCTATACCATGAGCTGAAAAAAACTGGCCTAAACTGAGTGACCTACCACATCTATTCCTGTTCCACCGTCCTTCGTGGTCTCATCGTTCACAGCAGCAGAGTCCACAGTCCGTACCAAGTAGAGTAACACCACCAGCATGGGTGTCCCACACACAGACCTGACCATTCCAGCACTTAATACAAACAAGCATTTTTTAATTCTTAAAGAAGAAAAACTGGAATCTAAATTAGTTTCATTGTAGTGTGGCAGATACGCCAGTCCAACAGATTTTGAGTCTGTTGGAAAACACCAGCATTTCAAAATAGAGGTGTCTATCGCTCTCTGTGTAAAAGGACCTTTCAAGTACATTTTAGTCTTCATGATATTGCGATACAAAAGCCAAAAATGAAGTGAAAATTGCTACCTATTACAATAATATTATGCTGGTTTGAGAGGTATGTGCGGCAGTCGATGTTACAACACAAATGCGAACCTGAATCATTTTGGGTGGATTCATATAGTGGAGTCTGGAGACGATTTCCTTTGATGTTGCTTCTTCGGCCTTTCTTTACATTTTTGTCGATATTGGTGACGTCACTGAATGGGTAGCAACAATGCGTAATTGCCACGGCAGCGTTTTGCTATGTTAATTTATGTCTTGTGCTGTTTAAGGTAGAGCTTTATAATTTTCAGCTACTTCAAAATTTGGTTGCAGTTGAAACGCAGCATTTTTTAACCATTGTTAGGTAATGAAGAAATCTCAAATTCAGACCTAGATCATATTAATTTATATTTTTATCGATTATGGTGGTAGAATGTCTTAAACATAATCTGTTGGTTTGAATATTCAAAAAACAGTTCAGATAAAATATTTTGGGAAATCAGCGATTCTTCAACCGACATTTTCATCTTATTCAAAACGATGATGAGCTGATGCTCACCAAAGTATTTAATCTTATCTAGCCACACGAAAATCAGATTTCTACTTCGAGTAATTTTTACTTAAACTGGGTGGATCAATTTCCTGGGGTAGAAATGAGGGATTGTCGGATGAATACATGGTTGTGAATAATTTAAATCTTCTGCTATTACTCTTACTCTGTTTTAGCAAAGCTGTTTGAAATTTGCATCGTACAATTGATAGAATTTGCTTCTTTCTTGACGACAATTACAGGTGCGTGTAAACAACAAAGGCTTTCTCAATAATAAGCAATTTGCTGTACTCAAAGACCATGGTGTGTACTTAAACTATCGGTCTTTTTGAGCTACATTTATTTGTTGGTAATATATACAATATTTACACATCATTTGATCACCACAAAGGACATGATTGCGTGAGTCACCGATATATACTGCAGACAAAAGAGGAAACAAAAGGAATAACTTTTTCAAAAACATAATATGTAACGGAAACACCCTGCAGGAACATCAAGAATTTCTGACTAAAATGACAATGTCACTAATTGCTGACCTATTAAAGTCAAAGGATGGATTTTTCCACAGATTTTTCCCTTGAAAAATCTGCAAACATCACAAACACCTCAGCATCCTCTTTGAAAATTATAACATAGTTTGAAAGGTGTGTGTAATGGAATTTTTTACTAATTACTATTTACAGTCAATTGTGGAGGGAATTGAAGACAATTGAAAATTTGTTTGACCACCCCTTTTTTACTGATCAGTAATTTCTGATAACTGCCCACTAGCTGATTTAAACCAGTTCACACAGGTTTAATCAATCAGTAATTTCTGACTCTGCACATGTTTCTGTTGCAAAGCCCATTGAAGTTAGTAATTTCTGACATGCTGTCATAAGTTACTGAGTTGTCAGAATTATTGATTGGACATTAATCAGAATTTTCTGAGCATATTTCTGTTTTTGACATTTGTAACCCAATTCTAACTTGATTTGTAAGGTCGCCAGTGGAGTCTGTATCATTCAAAATCTGAATTCCCCTTGTACTTTCATTGTGAAGCCTTTGTCAGAAATTATTCATATCTCCGTTTTAGTCAGAAATTTCTGATGTTCCTTCAGGGTGGGAAAGGTGAACTGTCCTTATCAAGTCTGAAAGCTTTCAGTACTCATTTCTGTTATTACTAAAAGTGTGCTTATGTAATGTTGAATTAGATCCAATTACTTGTGCGCAAAAGTAGTTCGGTAATTTACAAAGTTTGTGTTGTTAAAGTTATTAATTTTATGATCCACTTTCCTTTTGATAATAAATTTCTTGATTTCAATGATGTCACTTACCACTAAGGAAAGCATGGCATACGTAAAAAGAGGCGTCCAAAGTTGTTATTTTTCAGTATTTTTGTTGCATGGACCAAGATTTTATGTTTATATCAAGTGTGCAAGAGTAAGAAACAAACGTAAAGGATGTGATACATTTCAGAATTTATTTTAAAAAATACACATTCAAAATGAAAATGCATGGTCTTCTATCTTTGTGCAGCCTGTTTTTCTTTTCTTAGAAGATCTACAACTTTGAATCTCAGAACACATATATAATTACATGCATCACTTCTTGTCTATTACATTCTAAATGATGCCTAAAACATTAAAATTGTAAAATTAGAAGTAAAATTTTTCATAGCTAAATATATATATATTAGCAACATATCCAATCTATTGAACAGTTTTTCAGCAACATTCGTGATAATCCGTTCTGAAATTACACCTGTTAAATATTAAGGAGTCAATGGCGCAGGTTTGATAGAAAAGAGGAAATGAAGCAGAGCATGAAGTGATGTGATGATGATGGTGATGAAAGTGACAATTCAATTCAATTGCTCCAGTTAGAGTACAATATAACGTTATTATCCTAAGGTTCACGGAGAGAATTCTCTTTTCAAGTTTTGCAACAAAACATGTTATCAAATCTGCTTGAATTATTTTTGTAGGTTGTTCAAACTACATGTTAGAATGTGTATATTCTGAGTACTTAATGAATGCTTACCACTATACTGACAGTTGATGCCTCGATTCTCATCGGCACATGTGCAGTTGTAGATGTAGTCCGATGTGATATTGACGTTGGTGCACGTGCCAGAATTTTGACAAGGATTTGACGCACATGGATCCGTATCTGTATTACAAATGCTTTCTGTTATGTTCTTTTGACATTCTATTTAAGAATGGTACAGCTTAATTCTACAGATTCAAAAGAAATTATCTTCAGACAGTGATGCTACAGCGTGCTTTCTGACTTCATGATTCCAATGTGGGAGGAAAATCTCCTATTACTACAAGTGAGTGACCAACTTATAGTCTATACCCTTAAATCGATGAGAACAGACCTCGAGTAAGTCCTATCTGAAAATGTTGCATGTAACACAAATGGAACATTTTGGTAAGGATTAGCGACTCAGATATTTATGTTTGCAACAGGATACCCTGCCACCTCCCGCAACAAAAGATTAGAGGCATGAGATCAAATGGAAATATACGGATTCAGTTGATGGCAGAAATTGTTTTAGAATGGTTGAACAAAGGAAAAATCTTGTTCGATCCTGCTCTATGGAAAAATAAAGAGACCAATATCGAATGCTTCTAGTGTTTGTTAATTTGTTAAAGTAATTGTTAATTGTGCTATTGAAGATGATTACGGACTTTACACTGTTGGTTTCACAAGACACTGACCGATGTGACAACTGTTTCCATTGTACGGTGATACGCATGCGCACTTGTATTTGCCAGCGAAGTCCGTACATGTTCCTTCATTCTGACACGGATTTGATTCACACTGATTGCCATCTATGAAATATAAATATTATGTCAACATGAAACACAAAAGGGTTTGAAAAGTTTGAAGAGAATGGAAAGCAATTTGAGACATTGATTACCTATCTGTATGTTAAATTCCACCACTAAGTTCTCAGTTCCTGTATTAACTAGGTTACAATTAACTTCCACAGGATTGATACCATCCCCAGTGGTGGGATAATCCACCTGGAACAACACATTTTGCTTCAATTTCTCAATGTTTGCAAGGTATTCAAGAGAATTGAAGCTCATTTGAAGAGAAAATCAGTTTTAATTGATGTGACCTACATTTATGCTCACAACTGAATCTGATACCAGAGTAATGTCTTGATCGTTGTAAGCCTTGTTTGGATATATCTTGTTAGCAATGAGAAAATCACCTGATCCAGAGGTCATTTTAGCCTGTTCAAAAACAATCTAGTTATTGGATTTTTTTGTCAGATTCTTATAATTAATAATAATATGTGAACATTCTAGTATATCTGACATTGTCTCTCTGAGGTTGATATTTCTTGCAAAGTGAATTGAATTGAATTTGTCTCAAGCTTACAGTGACCACAGCCCCTCCTGGATAAACTTTGATTTTGCAGTTCTGACTTCCCTCGGCGGGAACAGTTTGGGTGATCTGCTCCGTTTCGTTCATTTTTACAGGACCTTGATATCAGATTACAAAGATTGTAAAATTTTACGATTATCAAAAGCATTTCCTTATGTACTTATTTCACCCTTTGAATTAACTTAATTGTGGGAATTGTTATTGCGGTAAGTAGAACTGAAGAATGACTTTAATTTTATCTGTCTCTTACTCTCACAAATCTGAATATGTATCTGGTTTATCACGGCTGGATCGAGAAGCTTCTGGAAACCCTTGGAGTAATGAACCGTGGTGCAGTCAGGGTCTGTTCCGATAGCGTTTAAATCGTCTTTGTTGTAATCAGTTCCTACTTGAACAACGATCATCCGGGCAGACGTCTGATGAACCTGTTTGAAACCAGATCTTACTGGTTCAATTTGGTCTAATTAATTAGGCTAATGCAATAAAAATGTAACATTTCTGACAAGACGAGCCGGAGTGGTCGAATGGTTAAGAGCGTTGTCTTGCAACACACTCAGTCGTGGGTTTGAGCCCCAACCAATGCTTGTGGATACATTTGTAAGTACATGAATCAAAAGGGCTCGGCTGCCATGGTGGCCAGGAGGTGTTGCACCAGAGCTGAATTTGAGGAATTCATTGCATGCAGGCAATGAAGCATGCAAGAGAAGGATACACTCTGGCATTGAAACCCAAGACAGACATCACCAGAAGTACAAAACAGGATATCAGTGGCTGCCCAAAAAAGGACTTATGCCCTCCAATTTTTTTTTTAAAAATTGCCAAGCTAGAGTGGTCAAGTGTGGCACACTTGGTCGTGGTTTCAAGTCCCCTTCAATGCTTGTAGATACGTCTGCAAGTAAATGGATCAAAATGACTTGGCTGCCATGCTGGCCTCCAAGAGACCAACAGGTTCTCATAGCAGGGGTGAATCTGAGGAATCCATTGCACGCAGGGGATGAAGCATGCAAGCAAAGGATCTACCCTGGCTTTGAAACCTAGGACAGACGTCACCGGAAGTCTAAAACAATAACATAAATCCCATAGTTTCGTTGGGAAAGGAACTCTGAAATGACTCGTAAGTTGGTGAAGGAAGTGTACCACATAATTTTTGCCTCACACTAAATTTCCTTTTGTCGGAACTCTTTAATAAATTAGAAAATCACCCCTAAATTTGTAAATTTATACAAGTATTACAAATACAAATATCATGTTTTGTTCTACATCAGTCTTATGTCAATAGCCTTTTTTATTTAGTTTTATTTTTTTGTGCCTGAGAAACCATGATTACGTACTATGTTGGCGAATTCCCGAGTCTTTACGCTGTTGGATGGTTTTCCATCAGTAACCAATACCCCAACGACTGGATGTCCTTCTCTGTGTGACCGAATTCCTGTATTTTTAAGGTGAAGTAATACTGAGGTTAATTGCTGTCAACTTTGACAGTCAACGAGTCTTATAATGAAACAGTTATTTAAATGATACTACACATAGTTTTCGACATGTTTGCGGGCTTTCAAAATTGACTGTGAGGTTACAATAGGTGATTCAAGGATCGTCCCGGGTGTGATGCAGATAAAAATTCCTGACATACCGGAAACTGCTGGATCAACCATTCTTGCGTATATTTGTTTCAGGGCTCTATGTGTGTAGGTGTTGCCTCCATTTTGGTAGGTGACTGCTTCTATTGCGCTGACGGCAGTGGGTGTTGTGGTGTATTCGTTAAACCAAAACATTAACTACAGGTAATAAAAATTCAAGTAGATCTATCGTAAATGTTTACCTGTATTCAAGAATGGTCTGACCTGGAAAGTAAAATGGATTCTACAAAAATAACCCTTTATTCAGGCAAATATGATGCACATACTTGTTTGTCACCATCAAATCCTGTGTTGCTGAATTGTATCATTGACACCTGATCGTATGTGGGTGACACATTCATTTGACTGGTTACTCCAGATGCAAACCCCAGTGTTCGTACGAACAAGGTTTGTCCTAAACTAGCAGATCCATCCATAACCCACATCAAGTCTGTTCCAGCGTTTTTGCAAGCTGAAACAGAAGAAATTAGGATTAATATCAATAAATGCTACATAATTCTGATCTGCGACAAGGCATAGAATTTTGTTGAAATTCAGAGACTTCACTAGACTGAGGTCCGAGAATCCCCAAAGACCTCAATGCATTTTTTGAAATTATCTTTAATTTATTGATTGAGCCAACAAATCGTCGGAAATGTTGAAAACAGAATTTTTGAAAACACACTGTATGATGTTGACACAGCATTGGTGTAATCACTAGCACTGCCACCAATTTTGTAGTTCTTGGCATAAACATCTGCCTGATCCTGCAACTCCAGCGGAATGTCAACCAAAGAGTCTGTGTTGATATCATTGGTCGTCGTTGGCTGAAATCAGAACTTTATGCAGTGTAATTAATGCAGAAATGAGCCGCAAACAAACGTCATATTTTTATTTCTTCTTGTATCAGAAAATGTGCAAAACTAAACAAATCTTACTGCCAAAGCTTCCCAGAACCACAACAATACAAGACGTGCAGCTAGTGCTGAGTACAAGGGTTTGCTCAAATCTGAGTACGTTACACTACTCCAATCAATACCTGAAAAATATTGTGATGCGAGCCAAGTAAAAATAAAACTAAACTAACTTTTAACGCTTAATATCTATAGTTAAAGAGAAAACCCATACCAAATTCTGTTTTGATTTTGTCGATCTCTGGAGCCATGAAATTCAACGCTTCAGGTGCCTTTATATCATTGAACTTGCTTTCTTGTACCTACAACCGGTACAAATTTAGCAGCGTGATAATCTTTCAATCACCATCTCTATAGATCTATGATATAACCTAAAAAAAAAAGGTCATAGCAATAGTTTACCTGCCAGATGCCGCCCTGACTAAGATCCCCCGTTGTCCCGTAGTCCGTCTCGGTTTTGGCTAATCTTTTCATCATCTGGTTGTCATTTTGAGCAAATATGCAACTTGTCTCAATCAGTTTTATTACTGCGTCTACCTGTTATAAGCAGTGTCATAGCGTCAGTTTATTACTGCGTCTACCTGTAATAAGCAGTGTCATAGCGTCAGTTTTATTACTGCGTCTACCTGTAATAAGCAGTGTCATAGCGTCAGTTTTATTACTGCGTCTACCTGTAATAAGCAGTG
>JBCAUG010481653.1:0-15410 GCA_038406175.1 Haplosyllis leylae
TGTGTACAGTTTTGGTCACTATTCCATGGGCAGGACCACCTAGTCTTATCGAATTCCATTCGAAAGACAATTAATTTGATTTAATTAATTAATTTAACTGATTTCAGTAATAAATAAGAGAGCCATCTATTGTCAACATGTGAAATCAGTTTAGTGAACCATCTGGTGTCATAGTTGAAATTAAATTCTCTGTTTACAAGCAAGCAAGAAAACAAACAAGCAGACACCATGAGATGATAAGTTGCTCTGCTTTACAAAAAATATTTTAACGTTTAGATCTTCTTCCACAACAAGGCAAATGTCTAGCTTTCAACCAACGTTTAATCATTCTCAAATAAGACAAAGTTTTTGCAAGGTAAAGTTTAACTTATGAGTCTACAAGGGATTCCTGGAAACAAAGTTTGCTCGCTCCCTTTGCACTTACACACCCGGTCAGTGATGGGTCCTGAATGTGACAATGTCACGCAACACAGGTCAGACGACACAAGTTCAACCACCAGATCCTGTCGTGCAAAGAGGGTAATCGAGTTTCATCACCAATTTCTGACTAAAACGGAGAAATCACTAATTTCTGACAAAAGCTTTACAATGGAAGTCTATAGCTATTTCAGATTTTGAACAGTGCAGCCTCCACTGGTAACCGTACCAAAGTAATTTTTGGAATTAAAATAGCATATTAGTCTTGTGATCCAAGTGATGTGGTCATTTTTTCAAGTTTTCAATTTAGAAGTAGGTTAAAAATAACAAAAATAAACACATGCTTGGAAAGTTCTAAATAATGTCTAATCAGTAATTTGGACAACTTAAATTTTCTTCACCAATTTCTGATAATATGTCAGGTGTTAGAAATTATTGACTTCAATGGGCTTCACAATAGTAAAATTAGGAGAGTCAAAACTTGCTGATTGATAAAACCTGTTTGAACTAGTTTGAACCAGTTTGTGTGCACTTGTGAGAAATTACTGACTGATAAAAAAGGGGTGGTTGAACAAAATTTAAATTTTCTTACATTCCCTGCACAATTACATTTTGGTAAAAATCCTACTACACAAACCTTTCAAACTATGCAATAATTTTTCAAGTCAATGCTGAGATGCCTGAGATATTTGTAGATTTTTCAAGGAAAAAATCTCAGAAAAATCCCACCCATTGACTTCAGTAGGTCAGAAATTACTGATATTGTCATTTTAGTCTGAAATCGGTGATGTTCCTACAGAGTGTGTAATTCATCTATTTCTACTGAATCCTGGCAGAATCCTGCCAGTACTGGTGATGAAGAGTAAAAAAAATGCTACCAAAATTTGTCCCCAGTGGGGATTGAACCCAGGACCTTTTGATCTAATGCTCTACTGACTGCGCTAGCCAGGTATGTGTTGGGTAGGAGAATTCTGAAGTGAGCTTTGTTTCATGCACAACTTCACATTTTGGACTTTGATAATTTCTGGAATCAATAGAGCATGATGCTATAATGGCCATGAAGATTCACACTGGCAACTAAATAGTGATCCCTACTCTGTCATTTTTGACAGAATTTCTGTCATTTTTGACAGAATTTATTTTGTTCTTCTCCGTGAATGCTGGCAGGATTTGGCAGAAAAAGCAGAATTATAGAAAATCCAAATGAGAAAGCTGCCAGGCTTTGATGGGCTCTCCTTTTTGAATCAGAGAACTCCTTCGCATGTATATTTTTCTTGTTGGATTTGTATTGCGCTTACACTGATCAAAAATTTTGTTTTAACTATTTGTTAATCATTGTTTTGCGTTCCGCTCGCAATGTGTGCATGATTGTGAAGTAGCCATCAGTCAAACACCTTGTTTAATTTCATTTTTGTTGCATTTTCATTGTTGTTGCAGCTTTTTATTCCTTCTTTTGAGTTAGTTACTTGATAAGTTTATTATACAGTTCAAAATAAAAACGTCTTATTTAGTTGTTTAAAAAGGGCACACTTCCTTATTTTGATTGTTGGCAGCATTTATTTGGACACTTATCTGAAACCTTAGAAGACACATGATCATTTAATATGCTAAAATATAACTAACACATTTTTATTATTTTGTAGCAGTCTTACTAACAGCATCTAACGCAGTCTGCAGACCTTACGCAGTTCTCCAGCAGCAACCACCGTGTCCAAATCTCAACACAGTAGCAAATGAGTGCGTACTTAACTGTATGACGCAGGACAAAATGATAAATTTGGATGCAAGGGATCAAAATGGATGTTTCTTGTGCGAGTGTATCTGTGCACCATTTGATCAGATGCAATGTGCGAATACATGCAAAGAGCAAGGTGTAGAAAGTCTTTTTGGTGCTGTAGGTGATAATGGGTGTTCAATCTGCACATGTCAAAATGAAAGTCAAAATCAAGGTCAGATTCAAGGCCAGGACCTAGATCATTGTTCTGTTGATGATTGTTCTTCGTTGTGTGAATCAAGTCCTACAGAAATTGAGAGAGATCCAACCACTGGATGTATCTCTCAATGTAAATGTCAATCCACACAGGTGGCAGGAAATATTGTTTGTCCCAGCAGTAGTTGTGAGGAACTGTGTTCTGGTACTGTTGTGGAAGATTTTAGAGACATGGTGTACAATTGTAGTTATTCTTGTCAGTGTCATGGTGATGACCATAGACAATGTCTTGCTTCTAATTGCTCTGGCATTTGTGGAAATCTTCATGCCTCTGAGATAAGAGAGCAAGACAGTGGCTGTCTGTTAGGCTGTCAGTGTAAAGCAGAAGAAATTACTGTGAAAGGTATTGCACATACTAGGGGTAGTTCAAGCACAAGAAGTACTGGCACAACAGCAGTAAATCATACAGGAACTGAAGGAGGGAGTAGTGGTCAGTATCAGTGTTCAGTTGATGACTGTTCATCACTGTGTGGATCAAGTCCTGCAGAAATTGAGAGAGACCCAACCACTGGATGTATCTCTCTATGTAAATGTCAATCCAAACAGGTGGCAGGAAATATTGTTTGTCCTAGTAATACTTGTGAGGAACTGTGTTCTGGTACTGTTGTGGAAGATTTCAGAGACATGGTGTACAATTGTAGTTATTCTTGTCAGTGTCATGGTGATAACCATAGACAGTGTCTTGCATCTGATTGCTCTGGCATTTGTGGCAATCTTCATGCCTCTGAGATAAGAGAACAAGATAGTGGCTGTCTGTTAGCCTGTCAATGTAAAGGAGGAGAAAATACAGTAGGAGATGGTAAAGGCACTGGAGGTAAGACTGATACAGGAACTGGAGGAACAAATACAGAAAGTACAGGAGTAAGAAATACAGATACAGGAGGAAGTAGTACAGGTACTGGAGGTAGAAACATAGAAAGTGGCAGTAGAGGAAATACAGAAGGAAACATGGAGGTTATACAAGGTAATACAGGACCTACAAGTCCTGAGGAAGATAGTATTACTACTGGGGGAATAAGAGAAAATTATACAGGAACTGAAGGAGGAGGTAGTGGTCAGTATCAGTGTTCAGTTGATGATTGTTCTTCATTGTGTGGATCAAGTCCTACAGAAATTGAGAGAGATCCAACCACTGGATGTATCTCTCAATGTAAATGTCAATCCACACAGGTGGCAGGAAATATTGTTTGTCCCAGCAGTAGTTGTGAGGAACTGTGTTCTGGTACTGTTGTGGAAGATTTTAGAGACATGGTGTACAATTGTAGTTATTCTTGTCAGTGTCATGGTGATGACCATAGGCAATGTCTTGTTTCTGATTGCTCTGGCACTTGTGGCAATCTTCATGCCTCTGAGATAAGAGAACAAGATAGTGACTGTCTGTTAGCTTGTCAGTGTCATAGAGAAGAAAATACAGTAGGAGGTCGTACAGGTACTGGACGTAGATCTATGACTGGGGAAGAAGCAGATACAAGAGGAGGCGGTAAAGAAAATACAAGAGAAAGTACAGATTATGTGGGCACGGGTACCGCAACAGAAAGTATAGGAAAAGATCATGCAGGAGCCGTGGGAGGAAGTACAGAATTAGGTAGTACAGTTCCTATAGGGGAAAATACGGTAAAAACTGGAAGTGAGACCAACACAGATCAAGTAGGAAGTAGTACAGAACCTGGTGGACAAAGCACAGGAGGAGGTAGTGCAGATACAGCAGACAGAAGTTCAGGAACTGGAGGAAGAAGTACAGAAGTACAGAAGCAGGGTAGAGAAGAAAATACAGTAAGAACAGGAGGGCATGTAGGAACTCAAGGAGTAAGTACAGCTACTGGAGAAAGGAATAATACAGGAGGAAATATAGGGGTAGATGGTGCAGAAACAACAGGGACGAGTAGCGGAAGAGGTGATACTGGAGGAGGAAGTTCGGGTGTTAGAGATCGAAAAGCCGCAGGGGAAAATACAACAGGAGGAACTTCAGGAAATACAGGAAGTGGAAATGTCAACATTGGAAGAGGAAGTATAGGAGGAGGTGGTACAAGAACTGTGGAAGGTGATGTTACAGGTTCTGGTAACACAAGAACTGGAAATCAAGTTGAATGTTCACCATTTGAGTCAAACCGATGTAAGAAAGATTGTAGGAAGGAAGGTAAAATAAGAAAAATAAATGCAAGGGATAAAAATAAATGTTTGGTGTGCGAGTGCCAGTGCAAAAAATACAACTCTGACAAGTGTACCATCCAGTGCGTCAAAGAAGGTAAAGTAAGAGTTCATGGGGCCGTGAATTCGTTCGGTTGTTTGATCTGTGAGTGTAAGTGTCGACAGTCATTCTGTAACACACACTGTGCAGGAAACCCTTACACTGAAATTAATCACCCAACCACAGGGTGTGTCACAGGATGTAACTGCCACCAACCTGCACTGTGCCCAGCCGTGGACTGTTTCACAAGATGTGGTGGTCTAGCTTTTACTGAAACCAAAAATCCAGTTACTAATTGTGTGGAGACCTGTGAATGTCAATGCCCAACAGTTGATTGTTCAGCATATTGCAGGAATAAATCCTTCAAGTACACATTTGATGATACCTCAGGTTGTATCACCAATTGTGTTTGTGAGGGTTTACACACTGTATGTCCAGAAACAAACTGTAGATTAGAATGTGGAGGGATGCCATTTACAGTTAAAAGAAATGAACATTCGGGATGTGCATATGCTTGTTTATGTCAGGGACAGGGTCAAGTGCTCACCCAGTGTCCTAGCGTTAACTGTGTTGACTTATGCAGTGCTACAAATGTTATGGAATCCACTGATCAGATCACTGGTTGTGTCACAGGTTGCCAATGCCAGTTAGGTCCAGGAAATGAAGGTCAAAATACAGTTAAATGTTTGACACTTGACTGCGCTCAAAAATGTCCAGGAAGAGAATATAAGGAAATTAGAAATAAAGTGTCCCAGTGTGTTACTGAATGTCAATGCCTTGAACAACTGCCAGTCCAATGTCCAACTATAGATTGTCATTCAGTGTGTCAAGGTCAAGAGTTCAATGAGGTAAAGGATCCTGTGAACAACTGCACCTCAGCCTGTCAGTGTCAAGGTCAGGCTGGTTTTCAATGCCCTGAAATAGATTGTTCGGTTCTTTGTAGTGGGAAGCCCTTCATCAGAACTCTGAATACTATCACACAGTGTATTGAAGGCTGCAAATGTGGAGTTGATCCACAGTGTCCTAAGGTGGATTGTACAAATGTTTGTAATGGCTCACAGTTTGTAGAAGAACGAGATAAGACAACAAACTGCTTGGTGAGGTGTGCGTGTGTGGAAGACAGAGGTCGTGGCGATCAGGTTGCATGTGATGATGTGGATTGTGTTGATCAGTGTGGTTCACCCCGATTTGTCGCCGTGAGAAATGCCTTCAATTGCATTGTGAGTTGTACGTGCGAAAACTCTCCAGATCTTTCTCCACCAACAACAACCACTGAGGTCGTAAGGGCTGTTTGTCCGGATATTAACTGTTCCATACAATGTGAAGGACTTGGGTTTGTTGAAGAAAGAGATGTCAATGGATGTGTGGTATCATGTAGCTGTTGTTCATTTGTTGATTGCGAGGCGATATGTGGTGGACACAATTTCAAAGAAGTGAGGAATCCAAATACCAAATGTGTGAATGAGTGTATTTGTGAGTGTCCTCCTGTACTGTGCGTTGCTGTCTGTGACAATGCTGTCTTTGTTGAGATAAGAGATCCTGTATCTAACTGCATCACTGGATGTGAGTGCCAAGTAATATGCCCTGATGTCAATTGCAACACACAGTGCGATACATTTAATTTCGTTGAAGAAAAAGATGGAAATGATTGTGTCATCAATTGTATTTGTGAAACATACCCTCCACCTGGAATAACTAAACAACCACAGACTATATGTCAAGATGTAAATTGTTTTATTCAGTGCGAAGGCCTCGAGTTTGATGAAGAGAAGGATGAGAATAGTTGTATCGTTGGTTGCAGTTGCTGTCCAAATTTGAAGTGTGAAGACAGGTGCGACAGTTCAGCGTTCACAAAAGTGAGAGACCCTGATTCAAACTGTGCAGTGGATTGCATCTGCGAGTGTCCAAAAATTGACTGTGTTTCAATCTGTGAAGGGCCAGGTTTCATTGAACGAAGAAATACTCAGACAAACTGCATCACAAGTTGTGAGTGTCAAGTAATTTGCCCAGAAAAAGACTGCCAAAAAGAGTGTGGAGGGCTAGACTTCGAGGTTTTTAGAGATGCAAACCAATGTATTGTTAACTGTTTGTGTGGCACATCAGCTCTTCTGCCATCACCACCACCACAAGCCTCAACCACTACACCACAAAATGTTATCTGTCATGATGTCAATTGTGCTATGATGTGTCGAGCTCTGGAATTTGTAGAAGAAAGAGATACAAGTGGGTGTGTTACGGGATGTGCTTGTTGCCAATTAATTGACTGTGCAACCAAATGTGATGGTCTGGAGTATCATGAAGTTAAGAACCCAATTACTGACTGTGTTGAGGACTGTGGGTGTATTTGTCCTCCAGTAAATTGTGCAGCAGTCTGTATTGGGGACGACTTTATTGAAACAAGAAACCCAAGAACAAACTGCGTGGAGGGATGTGATTGTCAAGTTCAGTGTCCTGAAAGAAACTGCGTTTCAGAATGCCGATCCTTCGAGTTTGTTGCACTTACAGATGAAAACGATTGCATTTCAAGTTGTCATTGTCTGAATACACCATTAACCACACCGCCAACACCAACGCTACCATCTTGTGCAGATATCAACTGCTTCCAAATCTGCAGGCATGATGGATTCACAGAAATATGGTCACAGGAAGGCTGCGTCACCGGCTGTGAGTGTCAGGAAGTTAATCATGGAAACCAATCTAATTGTCTGGAACATGTGGACTGTAGAAACATCTGCATGGGTTCTTACATCGAGGAGAGGGATTCCAACAACTGTGTAATAACCTGTGGATGTGACCGAATCAGCTGTCCTGAGATCAATTGCCGTCAAATATGTAAGAATGGTGACTTTGTGGAGAGAGTAGATCCTGTAACTGGTTGCAAAGGGTGCAACTGCCATCCAGCAAATCCACTTTGTTTGAGTCAAATAAACTGTAGTTTAAAGTGTTTTGGTCAGGACTACAAAGAAGAAAGAGACAATCACGGCTGTGTTGTTGGCTGTGAGTGTTCCTGTCGAGATGTAGATTGCCTGAATGTTTGTGGACATGATACGTTTATTATTGAAACCAACCCCATAACTAGTTGTCCTGATAGTTGTCATTGTGAAAGACTAGTTCCAAATGGGATTGGCCTTTGCCCAGGAGAGGTCGATTGTTCTGTTATATGTTTCAGCCAACTATTTGTGGAGGTAAGAAACGATAAAGGGTGTGTTGTAACATGTGAGTGTCAACCTCAGGAAATACAATGTGATATAGGGAGTTGTGTGACAGAGTGCCAAGGTAGACCATACTCACAAACCCTTAAACCTGTCACAGGTTGTATTGCTGAGTGTTTCTGTGGGATACCCACCACAGTTTGTCCTCCCATAGACTGTACAGATATGTGTAATGGAAGGTCATTCTTGAGAATATTAGATCAAAGAGGCTGCATAGAAAACTGCAATTGCAATTGTCCTCCCAAAGATGACTGTGTTGTGATCTGCTCAGGAAACCCTTATTCTGTGCAGTTAGACAACAATGGGTGTTTTGCGTCATGCGTTTGTCTAACTCCTTGTTATGAACAGCCTAATTGTAGTTTAATATGCTCCGGCAGAGCATATCACGAAATAAGAGATTCTTCCACCAGCTGTGTTTTATCTTGTGATTGTGAGCAATGTCACGAGATAGTACAGTGCAATGCTGTATGTCTTGGTAAAAGTTTTGAGGAAATTAATGATCCAGAAAATGGTTGTGTGATAGGATGTCAGTGTGAACAGAAATCATTATGTGACATGGAACCTAACTGTGCTGTCATCTGTTCGAGTCCATTTTTCAGACCTGTGAGAAACCAGGATAATTGCATAACGGATTGTAGGTGTTTTGAGGACTCATCGTTACACTGTCCTGCTATCAGCTGCGAACAGCAATGCCCCAAGAAGCCATACACTGAAATCAGGGACCCCTCATCAGGGTGTATAGCTCACTGTATGTGCTTGGAAGAACAATGTTCTGTGATTGATTGCAGAAGTACTTGTAAAAATAAACCTTTTAGAATACAGTATGATAATAGGGGTTGTAGTTCTTGTGTGTGCAGGGAAACCCATTGTCCAAATATCCAATGTGACATAAGCTGCAGAAATAAACCATTTCAAGTTCGAGAGGATGAGTTTGGTTGTGGTGTGAACTGCCTCTGTCATTGTGTACATGATGCAGCTGATACATGTTCTCATATCTGCGAGGGACATCCTTACATTGTTGAAAGGGACACTGAAGGGTGTATTTCATGTTTGTGTCAACCTCTTCATTGTGAGACACAAGACTGTTCCGTTATGTGCCGAGGTGGATCTTATGACATGCTTGTGGATAAAACTGAATGTTACTTTTGTTCATGCCTATCAGTTCAATCGCCCATTTGTTCAGTCAACCTAGATTGTCCTCAAAGATGCAATGGGCGTCTGTTTCAAGAAACGCGTAACTCTGAAGGGTGTGTGATAGATTGTCTGTGTCCTAAGTCATTGGAAATTCCTGACATTTGCAGAGATGAAGTACAATGTGATCTAGTGTGCGCGGATACCCAGTACGAAGAGATTAGAAACTCCAGAAATTGTGTTGTCGCATGTCAATGTAAAAATAGACCAGATTCTTGTTCTGAAATAAACTGCGTTTCCAGATGTTTCGGAAGGTCGTTCAATGAAGTTAGGGATCCTGAAACGGGATGCATTGTGGACTGTATATGTGATGCATCTCCTTTTCTTCAGATTGATTGCTCCATTGCATGTGGCGGAGCCCCATACACAAATATGCCAAATGGAGACAATTGTTTGGAGTGTATTTGTCTTTGTCCTCCTTCTCTGAACTGTGCTTCTGAATGTCATGGTAGATCCTTTACAAAAGAGTTTGATTCAGATGGATGCGACTTGAGGTGCAACTGTCAGTGCGAGAGAAATGTCCCAGCATTATGTGACATTGACTGTCCAGGTCAGTCCTACGCTGTGCAAAGGGACAGTGAAGGATGTGTGGAGTGTCTGTGTCAACCACGCAACTGTGAAAAAATGGACTGCTTAGTTTCCTGTCAAGGAGTCGCCTATGTGCTACAGGTGGACGACAGGAAGTGCCACACCTGTTCCTGTATTTCCGGTGATACTCCAATTTGTGAGTATTACAACTAAGATCTCCCCTGTTGCTTAGCTATTGCTTTATAATTATATTTTCATTTAGAGTACTCTTTCTTTTATTTTGTATTTAAAAGTTAGTCTGAAAATTTAGTCTGAAATATATTGCTTCTTTGCTATTCCACACCCAACATTTGGTTTGAGGAATTTCCCTCTTTTGTTTTTTCAACTTTGGTTCATGTCTCGTATTTTGCTGAAAATCAATACGATTCATGTGGGATGCATTGTGGTCTGTATGTGTGATGCATCTCCTTGTCTTCAGATTGATTGCTCCATTGCATGTAATACACACAAAAATATGAAAGTCTATTTTATTTGAAATCATAACATTTAATTCCAAACTTAGGAACATTAACACACAGGGTGTTCACCTCTCTCATTCGCGTCAAATAAGAATTAACGCTCGTCTTCATTATTTTTGAGGCATTAATACAGCATTTTTACTGCCTGTATTCTGAAGGATGTGGGAAAGTAATATTTTCACAGGTGTCTGTCTGTTAACAGGGGGTACCCGCTGGTCCTGTCACTGATCCTGTTCATGGGTCCTGTCAGGGAGAGGTGAGGTACCCCTAGTCCAGGTTCTGGGGGGCAGAGGGTAGGGTGGGACCCCACTCCAGTCTTGGGGGTACCCCCTACTTCAGTCTTGGGGTGGTAGTCCCTAGTCCAATTTCGGAGGGTAAAGGTTACCCCAGACCAGGAGAGGGGAACCTCTGGACAGGACCAAATCAAGACAGGGGGTACCCCCCAACTGGACAGGACCAGGTCAGGACAGGAGGTTACCCCAATCCACCCACCACACAGTACCATAGGACGCATTTGGACTTGCACATTTTAATTTAAATTACGGAGAATTACTATGTATCTTCTTCACAACATCTATTTGCAGGTTTAATAATAAACTCCGCAAATAACCACGTAATTTTCACTTCTCAAGTAGCTTTCAAGTCAAAAATCTCCACTTATCGAATTCGATCTAGATCTATGTAAAGTGCGCTGTAAATTTGACACACGAATGAGATGTTTGTCCTCAAAGTGAACTGGATTTCTGATAACTCACAGCATTTCCTTCCTGCACAATTTTTATTCAAGGATTACAGAATCTACAGATTCAACTTATTGTTTGTATCCAAGTAGAAAGGTTGTGTGTTGCGCTTAAGAGACAATTTAGGAGGTTATTTTGTTACTTGTTCCTGATTGTGAGTAGAAATATTCAGCCTCACCTTTTACTTTTACCAAGAACCAAAGAAGTGAATTACAGTCAAGGTATTTTAGTTCATCCCTGTTTACCTAATGTTTGGACTATTAACAAGTGGCCCTGAATTATTATATAAAAGCGCATTGCCATATGCAATAAATTTAAACACAAATAACAATTTCTCCCTCATTACAAAAACAAAGCCGTCAGAGATAAAAAAATTAACAATTTAGTAAAGAATCTGACAAATCGCAACACCTTAAATGGAAAATCGAAGCATTTGGAGATATTATTGATCGTGAGCTCTAATACACCCTGTAGGTAGAGCATCCATTTCTGACTGTTTTCAATGGTGTCAATCCTTTCTGACTGGGGTTTACAATGGTGGTCTATGATAAATTAACATTTGGAATGATTTTGCAAAAATGTGGGCATTTCTCTGCAAAATGATAATGTGAAAAAATACTTAACAGAGGGGAGATCCTAACTACATCTCAGTTTTTACACTACATCTGAGGATGGATTAGATATTCAAAGATTTCCCAACAGGAAGTAAACAAACAGCATGCATTTTTGATGTAGTGTAAAAACTAAGATGTAGTTTAGAATCTCCCCTCTGTGAAGTATTTTTCACATTATCATTTTGTAGAGAAATGCCCACATTTTTGGAAAATCATTTCAAATGTTAATTTATCATAGACCACCATTGTAAACCCCAGTCAGAAATGATTGACACAATCGAAAACAGTCAGAATGGATGATCTACCTACAGGGTTTAATAGATTAGATCAGATGGGAAAGGGAATACAAAGCTTACAATAATTGTAGTGGTATTATCTTTTGAGAGCAGTAACAGATATTCTGTCATATTGCGTCAAACGTCCGGAAAACGTCCCCTTCATCTAAAAGAAAATGTGTGTATCAAGTATCCAGAAAATCATATTTTTATCAACCCTGTACAAAAAAGGTCGACCTAGAAGATGTAATCACTACCTACAAGATCATTTTGGTAAAAAAAGTTGAGAAATATGTCTAAATCTTATTTCTAAGTAAAAAATGGAAATGGAATGTTTATTAATGGGAGATGGTCAGATATAACTTTCAGTTGCAAGGCAGTAACTTGCAATTGCTGCTACACATAGTACGTGAAAAAGGATTGTAGATCTTGACTTGTGACCTAAGTTGTCGTGTATTACAGCAGTAAACTCACACACCAAGAAGCTCAATCTATGCAGATCACAAGGTCGCCCTTATTTCCTATTTTTTAAAAAATTTATGTTGTTCCAGTGAGCATTATTTAGGGGTTAATCGGGAAATTATTTATCTTCGAAACATTTTAGTTTTGAAATGAACCCTTTTACTATTGGAGTTCTCTGAAAGAAGTGGGGTTATATTCTGTGTATTTGGTTTGACCCGTGCAAAGGAAGGTTGTGAGTATTTACAGAGCCTGGTTGGCCCGTCTTTTCAACGAACTTAGTTCATGTTATATCCACTTGGTATATTGAGACAAACTGCAAATAGAAAGTTTTGTAGTTTGTTAACTCAAAATTGAAGTCTACTTTGCTGTACATTAATTATGAAAACAAGTCACTTCTTAATCCCGAACAGGAAAGCAACCCGTTTTAATAAAATTTATTATTTCATTGTCTCAATCAGATAAAACACATTTGTGTTGATCATTGTTTAAAATGTCAGAAACGTATACACTGTAAGCCCGATGGGGTTGGGAAACGCTGCTTAAGTATTAAACAGAACAGAGAAATATTGAATATTGCAATTTGTTGCAAGTTATTGATAGATTGAAGAGTGGCCAAATGTATTATACCCTATTTACAGTGGTGACCTGCCCGTGCGCGTTGCACGTTGTCCCATCCCTTCTATTCTGAACGCTTATTTGGTTGTGAAGCATGAGGACACAGCCCCCAAAATGAGAATCAGTGAAGTGAATCAAGTCACATGTATCGGTAGCCTCTTGGCTGCGTGATATCACTGACACGACCTACCTCTCTGTCTCTCTCAAGTCCAGGGTCACTCGGGGGTAGCAGACCGGCCTTATTGGGCTACATACATAAAAGTGACCTGGCTTTTCTGGACACATTATTTCTTCAGGAATCCAGTGTCAGTGCACAATAAAAAGACTCAGTTGTGATTTCCCTGTCAGGCCCTTTTACACGCAGCCTTGTACTACCAGTGACAAGGGGTGTGTAGTGGTTGAAGGGAACATTACTGGACTTTGAACGCCTTCCATACATGGATCTTGCAACGGATAAGTAAGCACAGAAACAATGGACTGGATTACCTTCTCTTTCACGCAGCTATTTTGCTATGTACTGCTCGGATTTGAATTATTTCACTCAACAGGTACAGTACAATGAATTAGGTTACATGTTTTACTAACATAAAAAGATGAAAATTATGGAATGTGAAATCATATGGTCCGAGGTAGATACATGAATGAAACCATGCAGTCTATGCGATATGTACCAGTTACGGGTTAGCCATGAACACAAGGCTTTTGTCTTCCGTTTCTATTTTGTGGCCATTGTGTCTTTTAGAAATGATCACCCTTTTAATTTCAAATGTAGTCTTCTAATTCAGTTTAGGGTTGACTATTAGAGGAATAAGACGATGACACAGTCATTCATCACTCATTTGAATTGATGTGTCAAGATATGTCCTGAGGTGTGGATAACAGAATAATCTAGATGTTGTACAAAGTAGTTTTACAATTGTTTTCGAGTAGAGAAAGGTCACATATTGTATGACTTGATGACATATTATTAACGTAATGAAGAATAGCTCATTGTAATTCCACTTGAAAACAAATGACTTTGTCCATAGTTGCGATGAGGTTTATTTCAGCAATGTGCGCTGGGTGTTTGCGTCAGTTGGAATCTTTAGTGGGACTGTTGTGCTTGATGTTTATTTGAACTGTAGTTTCTAATTGTGTGACATATTCTAATGAACTGAAATTGAATCGATAAACGAGTTTTTATTGCTTGTTTTTTTCCTGGCTCGTTAATAGTGAATCATTGTGGTTTGTGGATCTATGTAATTGACTCTCAATAGAGTTTACCTGTAGAAATGGACAGGCGGACAGCAAGGAATTTATTGTATTCATTCAAACAAAAAGACAGATGAAACTAGTAGTCATGACCATTGTATATGGAACCAGAAATTTAGAGAAAACCTAGAATCCCTGCAAAATGCACTATTTGCTTTGGTTTACTGTAACAATTTGGGACAGAATAAATTACAAAGTGAGCAAGAGGGAATTCAATTCAGAGGGGGTGCAGTGTGGTTTAGCCACAAATCCTTCAAATGGCCCATAAAGCTAAATTTAGATCACTACAGCCATACCTCTCCCCAGGGGTACTTGTACCCCTTACTTGAGTTACTAGAATGTGGTGGATGTGAATAGTCTGGTATGTGAATCACTTCTTTTGCGGTCATATGATTGAATCAGGTTTGTATGAGGGTCTCAGTACCAAAGTGTTCTTATACTATAAAAATAGTGCATCTCAGGGAGACTCAGCAAAAGTAACATTTTAGATCCTCCTGAGAAAGTATAGCATTTTAACTAAATTTAACCCCAGTATCTAAGTCATTACAGGGGTTTTGCTGAGATAAACCAGGGGATGTAGGAATATGGTTGAGTCAATGACATCATTGCAACAACTTCTGATTGGTTCACTCACACACTTTATACAAGAAGTGGCACACACTGATTGGCTAAAAATAACCATTGCAACCGGAACCAAGAATAGTCACTCATAAACATAAACATCAACAAGTCAAATCCAATTCTTATTGTTCATTTGGATTTGACAGAACAACCAACTCTAGTTTCTATCAAATTGTCTTCTCCAATCTACTTTTGTAAACCAATACAAACTAGCGGAAAGGAAGTTACAATCATGGTAAAAACCGCTTTGCCAACCATTTACAAGCCACCTTCGGCCAAAATTCAAAGCTAAAAATTTCTGGTTTGAATATCTTTTACCTTTCGACATAGTTTTCCACCTTGGCATACCTGTATACAATGGAGGAAATGTGATTTTATTTGTCTGTGTGCACCCTAATTTAGTTTGGGGTCTTGCTCAATTTGAATGCACTGATCTCGAAAGTCTTATTCAATCGAGTTTTTCCTAAATAACACAAAATCTCACATTTCTGGCATTTTCATACAAAATTGACATCAAAACCAGCTAAAAATAAAGCTGCCTTCAGTTGGAATCGAACTCACAACACCAAACTTCAGAGGTTTAGACGTAGTAATGCCTTATCCTTCTGCCACCCAGACATATGTTAAATAGAAGATCCTTAAACTGAACTTTGTTTCATGCTCCACTTCATTTTTTGGATTTGGATCATTTCTAGATTCAATAGAGAATGGCTTTATAAGGGTCTGAAAATCTGAGACTGGCAAGGAATGACAGATTGGCTGAGTGGGTAAGGCATTAGAATTCTAAT